>VMDO01004853.1:0-119137 GCA_007922755.1 Pedetes capensis
TTTTTTTTTTTTCAGCTAAATTGATAAAGCTCTTAACTCTTCCTGTTCCCCAGAAAGGATTAAAGCAGTTTGGTCTCTCACCAGGCTCCCTTCCTTCTGCACACACAGAAGATTTAATTAATGTGCATTTTATTTGGGGCTGTCCATTCCAACAATGCTGGATATAGGCTGAGGTAGGAGTCTGAACAGGACAATGGGGATGAAGCTCCCACATCCCCCACCACTGGAAGAGTTAAATCTGGCATGTCCTTGGTTAGTGGCAGTAAATCAAAGACTCCTGGGCTGATGCTGAAGACTAGCTTTTATATAGACTTCCTGCTGGGTCTTTACATATTGAAATGAATCATTGTCCCTGTTTTGCTTTTCATTTGCTTGATGTATTTCATCTGCATTTGGAGGTATTAAAAAATCACCAATCTATTGTATTTATTGTCACACATTTATAGTTGAGGTTTTCTGCAAACCTGTAAAAATTGTGCTGTTTAAAGCCATTAAAGGGCGATTAGCATTCTGCATTGCCAAGAAGTTTGGTTCTAGGACACTTCTTAACATTTAATAAGGCAGAAGAGTTGCTTTAAAAAAATGGATTCAATCAGGACGTGCTGTGTGCATGTGTGTAAATATCACTCTGAAAACCATTAATGTGTACAATTAACGTGTGTTAATAAAAATTTTAAAAGTAAAATCAAATCACAACTTTCATATGAAAAAAAAGTTCTCTAGGGTAACCAGCTTGTCTTGGTTTGCCAAGGACTTTCCTGGTTTTAAAACTGAAAATCCCACATCTCTGGGACCCCTTCAGACCTGGGTAAATGAAGGTTAGTCATTCTATCCTACTTATATTATTGAGAGACCCTATTACTATTTCTTGAAACCAGAGTTTGGAATTGATTTTACATCCCGCATTACACTTTAAAGGATAATCCATCTCCACCATGGCAAAGAAACAAAAGTCAGTAGACAGTAAAGTATACATGTTTTAAAGAATTGCCTAGCACAGAGTTCTTTGAGATACCCCTTTTTGGAGCCAGTCTGGAATTTAGACATTTGTGCCTTACTCTTTTTTGGTCCAAGGAGTGCAGGGCCAAATTCGGAAGCATTTGAAATTGTTTACAGAACTGTGAAGAATCCCATCAGACTAAACATATTATACATTTCAAGATTGAATTCAAAGGGGCTAAAGATGATAGTTTCTATATCAAAAGTACTAGTGAAGCCTTTGATAGAATGAATCACCATTATAAAACAGTCTTGTAGATGGGAATCAGCTTTCCCTTCTGCATAGATCAAATTGGTCTGCAAATTGAAAAATGCCGTCATTCCTTTTGCTATACTGGAGACAACCATGTAGAAGGAGAAGAGTCTTAGTTACTTGCCAGGGATTGAAGATATTGTATCCATGGTTTGAACATGCCATTTCTCCATTGTACGTGTTAATTCCTTAAATATTGCTAAGAGACCTTCTGAACTTGTCTGCTACTCCAATCCATTTTAAAAAATTGTATTCTGCCGTTAATGTGCTGGTCAATCAGATGTGGCTACAGAGATGACACAGGAAAGGCAGGCTCAATAAGTCAGTTATCTTCAGAGGTCCTAGAACTAGAGGGCATGTCATGGCATGCCATGCAGGGCCACATGGGAAAGCACTAGAGTGGGCCAGGAGGCAGAAGTGAGCAGGAATAAGAGGAAAGCAAAGGTCAGGGGCTTTATTGGGTTTCTATGGGAAAGGGAAGGCAAGGAAGAGTAAACCATTTAGGAATGGCTAGCCTGAATAAATCTGGCAGGCTTTGGCCTATCCATGTGGTCTCCTTGTCAGGCACCTGGCCCTGGGATGACTAAGGCAGAAGAACATTGCCTCCAGAGGTGGAGAGGCTCCATGGAGGGGGAATAGCTCTTCATTGGTTAGTTTGCACGCCAGGGACATGCTCCCTGAGCCCTCTGCCATCTCTAAGAATTGACTAGAGCCAGGGGGGCCAATCTTTCCTCAGCTAGAAAGGTTTCTAAGATGTCAAAATATAATGAATAGACAATAAAAACATAAGCAATATAAATTGACTTTTACTTAATTCTTGTGCAATGGAGGCAGCCTTGCAGAGGGGAAAAAGCAAGTGTTTGGAAACAGATGAAGTCCTGGCTCTGCACAGTACTAGCTATAAGACACAGGTGAGTTTTTTGACTTCTTTGGGAATTAGTTTATCATCTATAAGATCAGTTGAACAATTTCCATTGTTGCTGTGAGGGCTAGCAGGATGGTATGTGTAAAAATTCTTAGTAGGTTCAGAAATTATACTAAGAAGGAAAAACAAAGACACATACTTTGGTGATGTGTGGATTATCTTTGGGCTCCCACATGTTAAAGTTGGTCTTAAAATGCTGCTGGTTTGGTAAGTATAGGAGTAATTAGGAGTCAGAGAGTGTGCAGTCTACCCTAGGGTCCACCCTTACTGCTTTTGGGCTTTGTTTTACACTGGGCTAAAGTGTGGGGATTGTGTCAAATGACTCCTAGAATCTTTTACATTTCTAAAATGTCACAATCTATCGTCTGCAATATGTGAATCTGAGGTAGGTGTGTGTTCTCAAGCAACTCTTGAGCCATTTATCCCATTATAGGCTACAGAAGCTATCATTTCACACTTTGAGTTCTGCCCCAGGAACAGTGGTTCCTTTCAACCCTACATAACTTCAATATGACTTAGTATCATTTCTCCAGTCTCTAGTCATAGCTGCTTGAATTAGTAATAGAAGCCTCTTATGTGGTGGGTCTGTTATATTCTCTTACTGGATATTTGGCTTTAGAATATGGAAAGTCTAGTTAATATACAGTGATGCTGGAGCTGGGAGATCATAATGTAGGTATTTGACTATTGATGGTACTATTTTATGGAAGCCATGATGGGTCATGTGAAGGCAAAGTAAAGGAAGGCAGTCTGGGAGTGGGTTTGATGGAAGAAGGGAGGGGGATAAGGAGAGAGAGATATTTAAACATGAGATAAGAAGACAATGAAATATGTGGTCATAGAGAAAGTAATTCATTTGGTCATTCTTTGTTCCAGTCATCCATGGGCCAGACTGATCTTTCTACACATGAATTCTGTATTCTCTTTTACCTAAGCAAATTTGAGTGGCTTCTTTATTCTTCATTCCCAACCTCACCCTAAGACACATAGTAACATTAACTTGAAATTAGTAAAGATTTTGTCTTGTTCCTTTTTTGGAACAAGCCTTTGACTTATCACTCTATATGAAGTAGATGCTCAATGAATTTATACTGAAATGACATGAAAACCATGAATTTACGTGTGAATGGTGTCATTGATGGCATTTATATTTTTAAAGGTTAATTATGATGGATGATGTGTTTCATGAAACATTTCCCTAAAGTCTCTCAGTAGGTCCACAAGTAATTTTGAGGGTTGTCTTCAGAACTTGCATAGACTCTAGCTCACTGTTGACTTTATCTGAAAATGTTTGTTGAACTGAAGGTCTAGGATTATTTTACATACAATGGAGATATAAAAAGCAATTAATTTATGGTTACTCAGCATAAGCAGCTTGCCATATAGTTGGGAAGATACACAGAAGAAGAAAAGAAAGAAAAAGGAGGCAAGACAAAGAAAGAAAGAAAGAAAGAAAGAAAAGAGAGAAAGAAAGAGAAAGAAAAAAAGGAAGAAAGCATTTTGCAGGGAGTTTCAAATAGACAAGGAATAGAGGGTCAGTGAGGTCTTATTATTTAAGAAGCTTCATGGAAGAATAGGAAGTTGAGATATACCTTGAGATCTGGGTGGGATCTGGTAAGGCAGAGAAAGGTGGGAAGGAAGGGAAGAAAAGGCTAAATAAGCAAAGACTGGGGACAGGAAAGAGGGTTTTGCAGTGCATTTAACTTAAAGTTCAATGATTTTCTGGAAGACTCTTGAGGCAGAATGTCCAAGTATGGGTATCAATGGAACATTGGGACCTAGAGCATTGGTTCTGGAGTTAGACTTTTGAAATTAGAGCTCTTAGGGGTTTTGTAAAGACTACAGAGAATACGGAGCTGGGATTTAGCTCAGTTGGTAGAGCGCTGCACTGCAGTCTCTGAAGTCCTGAGTTCAATTCCCAGCACCGCAAAAATGGGAGAAGGGCCTGGCAATCCACTCCCAAGACAATCCCGAAACAGTCAGCCATTGAAAACCCTATGAGGGTCGCTATGAGTCAGGTACTGACTCGACGGCACCTAACAACAACAACAACAACAACAGAGAATACTGTTTATAAAGTCCTTAGATCAGTGTCTGGTACTTAGTAAACATTTGATCAATGTTAACTCTTCTCTGTTGTTGGAATTAAAATCTGGTGGTAAGACCCAATTAAAAGAAGCATCTTATTAATTTGAGACATCTCTTGGTGATTAAGGTAGCCACTTCCTGTCTGAGTTGCTGCTGACTTTGTGGAACCCTGGAAAAGACTGGTTTATGGTAGGAAAGAACATTGAGTATGTAGAACTAAGTAGAAGGCCAGACACTGAGAGAGAGGAGCATGGGCTGGGGTTGACTGCCAGGGCATGGCCATGTTTTCCTGATCAGGGAGTGAAGAGATGCACTTGAGAGGAGGAGAGATAGTCTAGCAAGGGCCAAAGAGAGGGGTATTGCAGTAATTCAGAGGTGAGGTGGTGAAAGCCAAGGTCAAGATTGTGGCTGCAGGAGGGAAATGCTGTCGGAAATTTGAGAGGCTCTTCAAAGGAAGGTTTCCACTTCTCACCACCTCTACTCTGACATCATCTCTTTCTTGGATTAGGCAACCTCCTACGACCCCTCTCTGCTCCTGGTCTTGCCCCCTGCACTCATGTCTTAACATGGTAACTCCTTTGCTCACATAGACGCAACTTGAGCGCTCACCCTGAAGACTTCTTGGTGGACCCATAAGTCCTGCAGTGTTGGAATTTGCTATGCCTGGCTTCATATACTACGTTTTCTTGGCATTCGACAAAGCTGTCATCCTTGCTGTTTCTCAGATGTATTGGGCCTGTCTTAGGGAAGTTGCCTTTGTCAGTTCTTTATGTAAATATTGACCTGGGCAATTCCTTCACCTCTTTATGATCTGTGCTCAAATGCCATCTTTTATGTTTTGTTGTTTGTTTTGATTTGGTTTGCTTCTTCTTCTTCTTCTTTTTTTTTTTTTTTTTTTTTGAGACAGGGTCTTACTGCATAGCCCATCCTGGCCTTGAACTCATATTAGTCCTCCTACCTCAGCCTACCAAAGTGCTGAGTTTAGAGGCATGTATCACCACTCTGCCTGCAGCCATACCACTGTGGTGTCCAATCCCATCAGATCTCAGAAGCTAAGCAGGGTAGGGCCTGGTTAGTACTTGGATGGGAGACCACCTGGGAACACCAGGTGCTGTAGGCTTGGGAGAAGGACCTGGCAACCCACTCCCACAAAGCAATCAGCCATTGAAAACCCCATGAAAGGCAGAGAAGCACTAACAATACTGTTTCACCTGTAGTACATAGGGTCGCTATCAGTCAGACACTGACTTGACGGTACCTAACAACCACCATCACCATCACGCCTGATTCTCAAGTGTCGTCTTATTAATGACATCTTTCTCAACCACCTCTCTGAAAGTAGTAACCCTTCTCTGCCTTGGCACTCCCTATTCACCTTGCTTGGCTTTTTCTCCATGGCTGTCATCTCCACCTGATATACTATCTTCTATTTGTTGTCTAACTTCCCCACGAGGTTGTTAGCTCTAGGAGGGCAGATATTTTTGACTGTCTAGATCATGAATGTATCCCTAGGACCTGGAATAGCAGTTGGCATGCAGTAGGCACTCAATAAATGTGTTGAATATGTGAATAAAAAGCAACCAGAATTGTTGTATCAGGCACAGTGGCCTGCTGGCTCCTGAGTGGGTGCCTCACTTATTCCTTAGAATGACTGTGTCAGGCACATGTTGTTATTGTTTTACAAATGACAACTCTGAGGTACAGCCAGAGCGAAGGGGGGCTCAAAGCTTATAAATGACAGCTGGGAGTTGTGTCCAGTTCCTCTGACTTTGGTTCTCACCACCATTCTGGATGGATAAAATGAGATGGAAAGGGTGATATCAACAAGATGCCAAGGTTTCTGGCCTCTGGAGAATGGAAGAGCTGCAGAACCACTGATAGAGATGGGGAGGTGGAGAGAAGGCCTATGTTTCAGAAAAAGATGTGGAGCCAGGAAACACTGGGTTCTACAAATAACCAGGGGCACTCCTGTTTTTAAGTAGCATAACACTCTAATTACTGTCTGAGAGCCCTCTGAGAGAAGAAGTGGGCACTATTGATACTTAAGCTGGAGCAGGGGAGTACACTGAGGCTGTCCCAGCAAAGAGCCCCAAGTGGTTCTCCTGGCTGTAGGGCCTGGGGAGAAATCCTGGCTGGAGATGTTGAGGTCTCCTTTCTAGAGGTGCACTGGGAAGCCATGAAGATGGGGCATCTCATCATCAGGTAGAGGACGGCAGAAAATGTCAAGGCCAGCTTGAATCTCCATAGATGAGTGGGAGGAGAATGAGGAGCCTGGGAAAGACAGAAGGACCAGAAGTAAGCACAGCAGTCAAGAGGGAAAGCTGGGGAGGCCACATTTTGTTAGGCAACTTAAAAGCAGGTTAGCAAAAAGCTGGCCAAAAATTTAAAAATAAAAACAAAAACAAAACAAAAAAACAAATCAGGGACTCACTAGCTTTTTGATTTTCTAACAAAATTGTCATTTATCTCAACATAGTGCTAAAAGGCATTGAATAGGAGGTTAAAATTATTTTGGATTTGAGAAATTTTTTCCTGCTATTCCCTTCATTGGGCTGGGATTTAGCTCAGTTGGTAGAGCGCTGCTCTGCAGTCTCTGAGGTCCCGAGTTCGATTCCCAGCACCGCAAAATGGGAGAAGGAATTGGCAACCCACTCCCAAGGTAATCCCAAAAACAGCCATTGAAAATCCTATGAAGATTGCTATGAGTTGGATATCAACCCGACGGCACCTAACAACACCAACATTCCCTTCATTATATCTTGAGTCTTTCCAGGGTGCTTTATCAGCTGGATCAGGAAGTAGGTTTTGGTCTCCCAGTCCAAAGTTTTCCTGTGCTTTTGCATGGCTTAAGGCACCAAGAGATCCTACATTCAGAGCATCATTGGCACAGGTAGAATCTTGGCTCCATTGAAAGATCAAAGCAAAGGGGAGACTTTGGTGACTTCTTTGGGATCAGGAAGATTAAAAATTGCTTTTCTGGGCCAGCATAGGTAATAGTGCTTGAAATCTGGTTTTCATAGGTGAAGCAGAAATTTTAACAATTTCATGTCCAGTTTAAGCAGATATTTTCTTACCCTGGCTTTTACTTCAGTGAGGGAAGGAGGTGGGTGGGGGAAAGCAACAAGCAAACCAAACCCTAGTTCAAATCACAATTAAAATGATAGCATAGTTGAAATGCTGATGTCTGTCTCACAATAAAGTTGTTTAGCAACTGGTGGTCTGTCATGTAATTGCTAAGAAGTGAGAGCCAGGTTGTTAATCACAACATTTTTGTCTATCCAGACTGGTTAGTCCCCATGACTCTCACCAGAAGTGATCAGAGCCTTGGAAGCAGAATGCTTCCCTGCCCCCCATGCATTGCATTCTCTAACAGTAAGTCTTCATAATTGGCACTGGGTAGCAGCATCAGGCAGAGGACAAGCAGTGGCCCTTTCCTGTAGTTTCTTTTTATCACAACAAAAGTGTTACTGGACAGACATCACTGTGATGTACAATAAACTCCTGGAAACCAAAAGAAGTGACATCTCACAGAAATTCAAAAGGCACAGAATCATTGACATTGAGGTCCTCTATCTTCCATCACAACAATCACCCCGATATGGAGGGCTCCTGAGAGAGGGAACATGCGGGAGTCCAGGCTACCTCTGCAAGGGATGCTCCTGTCAGTGCCTGAGGCTGCCTTTCATGTGATGAACTTGTGCTGCCAAGGCTGACCTTGAGCAGTATAAGGAAGTGGGAGTTTGTTTTGGCCCAACACACTTCTCTTGCTTTTCTCAATTCCCCCCATAAAACTTCCTCTAAAACTTCAGCTCCTCCTTAAAAACTTCATGCAGGTTTTCACATTCAGAATGATCATCTAATAGAGGGGACATCGACAATGCTTAATACTCCCTTTTCCCTTTTGTCACCTTCATCCCTCTCCTCTCTTCTTATTGCCATTTGTTCTATTTCCTTGGCTTTCCCACCCTTCCCCTCCCTTTTATTTAACTATTCTTTCCTTCCTTTCCTGAGATATGAAACAGGGGCTGGGGAAGAGGGAGAGGGACTGAGAGCAGACAAGGAAGGAGGGTTTTTGTTATCTACAGATTGTAAATCTATGTTTGTAAATCTATGTTTGTTAATTCCCAGGGGTTTCTTTGTTTTGTTGGTGTTTACTTTCACTTTATAGAGTTGTTGGAAAGATGAAATGTGGGGTATTTAGCCCAGTACCTGGCACATAATAAGGTCTCAATAAATACTAGTTGTTTTTACTATTGAACAGTTTGATCTTAGAATAAGCATCTTCAAATCTAGTACATTCCACAGGGAAAGGATTTCCTCTCTTAAAAAGTTCTTTCCCCGCTCCCCCAAAACTCTTTCAGGATAATCATAAGTGGGTGCACAAACACACATTTTCTTTCCCTGTTTTACAGAGGGGACACAATGCAGAGGAAAGCCAGTGCTTCACCTTCATCTAATAAAGTAGCTTTCACAAAACTTTTGACCTCCACAACTGCTGCTCATACATACATCAATATAGAACAAAAACAAATTTTCTATAAATGATACTTACCTTCATGACTTGCAATTTGTGTTCTGCTATGTTCTATTCTTTTTTATTAAAAGAATGCTAATGGTCACATACTAAATTAATTCATAACCCAAAATTGGTTGTTACCTGCTATTAGAAAGACCATTTTCTAGTTGATAAATGGGACTTTATCAGACCCCTTCCCCAGCTGCCTCACCTTGGACCTTCCATCCCCACCCTGCCTCTCCACATTTATCATATTCTCAACTCTTCCTGTGTCTCTTTTTTTTGTCTTCCAAGAAATAGCATGCTAGAAGTGCTTTTTCTGTCTTTTCTTCCTCTCTCTTACCTCCCTTTCCTTTTCTCTCCCTCCTACGCTTCTATTCTCCAGCAAAAAAGATCATTCTTAAACTACTGCTTCTTGAATAATAATAATAATGCTAACAGTTATAACAACAATGATAACTAACACTCATTTTATGCCTGCTTTGTGCTAAGCACCTGTCTAAAGTACTTTACAAATTTTAACTCATTGAATACTCATAACCACCCTATATAACAGTCTATCCTGTAATTACTCTGCAGGAAGTATTACCTGCTCTTTTCTTCCAGCATTTAGCCAGAATCAGCAACACTTGCATTTTGCAAAATCTGGCCTAAATAATTAAACAGAAATGATGATAATACTATGAAACAATCTGTTTTCACAAATCTTGATGTGGAAACAATACCTACGCACTACCAACCTAGAATCATTAAACTTGAGGCTTAGCATATTGCTGTGGTTAGAATGTATTGCAAAACTTTAGTTGGAATATATTATAAGCATCTAGTTGCATGTTAACATCTACCCAGAGAAAATTATTGTAACGTTTTTGTTTGAACCTTATTTGGCTGTCTTTTAGTTAATTTATTTTTACACATTTAAGAAGTAGCATTAATTTTTCTTTGATTAGAAAGTAACATCATGTTCACTGTTAAAATTCTAGAACTGCCAGTTAAATGTAAAATTGAAAATAGAAACAATTCTAAGTCCTACTACATCCCATCCTGTCTGATTTCAGAAGCTAAGCAGGGTCGGGCCTGTTAGCGCTTGGATGGGAGACTGCCTGGGAATACTAGGTGCTGTAGGCTTGGGAGAAGGATCTGGCACCCTGCTCCCGAAACAATCAGCCATTGCAAACCGTACAAATACCAGAGAAGCACTGACATAATGCTGAGCACGGCATAGTGTCATGTAGTGTTTCTTTCTGTTGTACATAGGGTCATTGTGAGTTGGGCCTGACTCGACGGCACCTAACAACAGTAACAACAAAGTCCCACTACCTAGATATCTATTCACACTTTGGTGTAGTGTGAGTGTTCTTAGGCCTTCAGACAGATTCTATTTGGCTTACACATTGTTTTAAAATGTTTTCCACATAACAATTTAGATTTCCAGTATCTTTTGAAAGAATATTGGGATCTGACTACTCTGGGCCCACATTCTTGTTGGACAACAGCTGCTAGGAGATGAGTAGCAGCTGACCTCCTGGGCAGGGCAGGGCAGGGCAGGGCTGGTTAGGGCTAGGCTTATATATTTTATCTGTTACAGGCCTCCCTACTCCCATTTTTTTTTTCACTAGATCAGCTTCATGTTGGTGTCATTCTCATGCCTTAGTGGGCATTTTAATTTTCTCTCTTTTACAATTTTTTTTCAGTATTGGGGTTTTGAACCCAGGACCTCAAGTATGATAAACAAATGCTCTACCACTGAGCTGCACTTGCCTCCTTTTTATTTTTTATTTTGAGACAGATTCTCACTAAGTTGCTCAGGCTGTATCTGACCTTGGATTCATGATCCTCTGGCCTCAGCCTCCTGAGTTGCTGGGATTATAGGAGTGTACCATGGTACCTCATTTATAAACAGTTCTTTAGCCAACATTTCAGAGGTAAGGCTGTTCTTTATAGGGAGTGGTGGTGACAAAGGCTATGGATAGTTGAGTATCCCTCTGACTCCTTGGTGCAGGAGTAGGGGGTGGAGAGCAGAGGTCTTTTATTCCTGGCTTCTGCTCCTTTTTCTTTTTCTTTTTCTTTTCCTTTTTCTTTGTGAGGAATAGAAGTATATTTGGCTTACACTTATGGGGTGGGAAGTCCACTAGCTTCTGCTTCTTCTTTCCTACTATATCTGAAATTTCAACAAGCTCTACATCTAGAAGATTAATTGTTTAAACACCATGAAACCAATTCTGCAAGTTACTTAATCAGCTCTTGTCATTTTCTTATGAACTAACAATACTGAGTTTTAAGAAAGTACTTCTTTGTGCTTTTATACGTTGCTTAACAGCAAAGTGAGCCATTCTGGGTTTAGATCACGTCACCTTAATCTCTTGGTTTCCCTTTGGACCTAGGTCTTTGCATTTGACCCTACTATAATTTTATCATAAGGTTCCTTGTTAAATTTATTGATGTAGATAAATTTTAGTGGCTGCACAGTGTTTTACTATGTGGATATATTGCACATGTCTGACCTTCTTTCTCATGGATAAGGGCTCAGTGGAAGGTGGGCCCAGTGGGAAGGTGTGTCTAGTGGTGGGATGGAGGGGAGACAAGGATGTAGTGGGTACAGGGTTGTTGTTGTTGTTGGGTGCCACTGAATCAGGTCTGACTCAGAGTGACCCTATGTAAAGGACGAAACACTACCTGACACTGTGCCATGCACATGATCTTTTTATGTTTGAGCCCATTGTTGTAGTCACTGTGTTTCTTCTCATTTTGAGTTGTGCCACATCAGCAAAAGGAGATCCTACGGGCTTTATTCCATTCCTGTCATTAAGACTGACTCTACTTTGAGGAGGCAACTCCTCCCTAGTCATTTTTTGAATGTCTTCTGGCCTGGGGTATAGCATACCAAAATTCTAGAATTGGTTGTTTTAAGATGTAGAAATCTAAGATAAGCAGACATTCCAAAAACTACAACTCCATAATCAATAGTTTAGATGACAAGTGAGGGGTCAAGATATACCATCAGAAATCTGCTAGGATGGCTGAGTGTGGATGATCAAAGAGTAAGCAAGCTAGCGAAGCAGTGATTGGGGAAAGTGAACCCATAGTAATTTTTTTATTTTTTATTTTTTTTTTATGGTGCTGGGGATTGAACTCAGAGCCTCACACTAGCAATTGCTCTATCCCTGGGATGTACTTAGCCACATCTCCACGCCCCATAGTAACTTCTGAGCAGTAGTGCAGTTTCTTTTTTAAAAATGACATTTGCATGCCTACCAGGCAAATTTAAAAGAGCTGGTACAGAGTGTATAATAATTTATCCATTTCCCAGAAGTTGAGCATTTAAGTGTTTCCAATTTTCCAATTTCATAAATAATGCTGGGATGAAAATCTTGGTGCATAAAGATTTGCAAAAATGGAAATGCTCAGTGTATCCTTTTGGTGATATATTAAGATAGATTGGTAAAATGTTTCCATGAAGGTTGTTCACGCTTACATTCTTCTTAATAGTATTTGTGTTTACTACTTTGACACCTTTAAGTTAACTTATTCCCTCTGCATTAATCTTTAAATGAGAAGCTGCCACGGCATCTGTATTTGTTATATGGAATTTTTCCGAATCACTGGCTTTAAATTTTTTTGACCATGACTCACAATGAGAAGTAAATTTTACAAAATGACTGAACATATGTATGTTTACAACAAAAACAAATGTTTCCCAAAACAATCACTTGCCCTTTCTCTAGGTGATATCCTCTGGTAAATCCATTTTCTTCTAATTTAGTTTTTAAAATAAACTGGCCATGACCCATTAAGTTGATGTAATAACTTTCCCATGGGTCATTACTCTCAGTTTAAAAAACATTGTTCTAGGACAATTTCTGGCTTACAACTTGACCTTTTGGGATTTCGCCTTCTTTCCTTTTCCCATTTAAGTCCCAGAATCCCATTCTTCTATAATCCCTTCACATTGATGACCTGTTTTGGATTTGCTCATGTGCCTTCGACCATTACCTTCCTTAAAAAGTCTGAAGCATGATTTGTGGCTTGCATCCTCAGTCTTGGACACCCACTCCCCCTAGTCTCCATCCAATCCTTGGGGCCTAGCCTGTGCTGACATGATCACTTCATGGTTCCCACTTGACAGGGATGGGAAGTTTGGTAGGAGATAAAAATTGTCCTCACACTGCATAAGCACCAAGGGCCATCATTTTAAAAAAACGACTTTGTTTAAGCTACTCTCAGCCCAGTATCCACGTGTTGACTTACTCGTTTCCTTTACTCTCTGTTCTACTGTGCCCTACCCAGAGGAAAGGAGATCTCTGCCTTTCCCACTGTGGCATTTCACTAGAACTGTGGTCCTCTCATCTTGGTTTATCTTTGCTTTTTATTTCTTATGGAGGATCTGCCTATCCCTTGTTTGGAGTCAGAGAGTGTAAAAGCAGGAAGTGATTTAGAGGCCAGATATAGTTCAACCTTCTAATTTTATAGGGAGATAAGTCCACAGAGATAAATATTCAATAGTGACCTAAATTAGAGGTCCGCAGCCCCTGGGCTATGGACTGGCACAGTCTGTAGCCTGTTAGGTACTGGGCTGCACAGCAGGAGGTCAGCAGTGGCAGGCAAGTGAGTGAAGCTTCAGCTGTATTTATAGCCCCAAAACTCTGGTCCATGGAAAAATTATCTTCCACAAAACCAGTCCTCAGTGCCAAAAAGGTTGGGTATCACTGATCTAGATTATCCATAACAAAACTGAACAAGAAATAGATCCCTGGCTACTTGTTGGCTCCTCACTGCTTAGTTGTACTTTTCTAGTCCATGCTGTGGCTTTTATGATGAGTTTCTAGGGGTAACTTTGTCTTAATAAGCCCTAGAGTGCATTGTATTAGACTACATTAGATTCAGTATGAAGGTGTGGTATGAAAGTATTCTGATATATTTCTCACTGGAAGCAAAAAATTATTTACTCAGTTGAAAAGGCTTTGTCTTCCTCAAACAGAATTTCCAGCAGCAGCTTCCTCATTTGTTGGTCATCTCTTTCTTTCACCTCCTTGTATGCTTTAGTTTACACAGAAGGAAACTGAGGCAGAGAGGTAAATAACACAGATAACACCCCAATTAAAGGAAACTATAATAACAAGCCCTCCATCTATGGGTCAAATTGCCATACTTTGGGGGCTTGCATGTTGCTGTGATGCTGAAAGCTGTGCCACCAGTATTTCTGACACTATCAGGGTCACCCATGGTGGACAGGTTTCAGCTGAACTTCCAGACTAAGACAGACTAGGGAGAAGGACCCAGCAGGCCACTCTTGCTAACAACTAGCCACTGAAAACCCTATGAATAGCAGAGAAACACTGTCAGATTTGGTGTCGCAAAATGAGTCCCCCAGGTTGAAAGGCATTCAAGAAATGACTGGGGAAGAGTAGAGTCAATCCTGATGATGGAAGTGGAGTAAAGCCCCTGGGACCTCCATTTGCTGATGTACCATGACTAAAATGAGAGGAAACATCTGTAAATATCCATTAGTAATTGAAACGCACTACATCTGACAGTGTTTCTCTGTTATTCATAGGGTTTCGATGGCTAATTGTTTCAGGAGTGGGCTGCTAGGTCCTTCTCTCTAGTCTGCCTTAGTCTGGAAGCTCATCTGAAATCTGTCTACCATGGGTAATCCTGCAGCTATCTATAATGCCAATGGCATAGTTTTCAGTATCACAGAAACACACAAGCTGCTACAGTATGGCAAACTGACTAAAGGAAGGGGAAGCTGCTTTGAAGGCATTGGAGTAACACAGGCTCCAGGAATTGATGGAATATCAGTAGAGATATTTCAACAAACAGATGCAGCATTGGAGTTGCTCATTTGTTTATGCCAAGAGATTTGGAAAACAGCTACCTGGCCAACTCACTGGAAGAGATCCATATTTGTGCCTATTCCCAAGAAAGGGGATCCAACAGAATGTGGAAATTATTGAGTGATATCATTAACATCACACTCAAGTAAAATTTTGCTAAGGATCATTCAAAAGTGACTGCAGTAATATATTGACGTGGAACTGATGGGTAGTCAAGCCAGATTTAGAAGATGGCATAGAACCAGCGAAGTCATTGCCGACATCAAATGTATATTGGCTGAATGCAGAGAATACCAGAAAGATGTCTATCTATGTTTTATTGACTATGCGAAGACATTTGACTGTGTGGATCACAACAAATTATGGATAACATTGTGAAGAATGGGAATACCAGAGCACTTAATTGTATTCACGAGGAATCTGTACATGGACCAGGAGGCAGATGTTCACACAGAACAAGGAACTGCTTGGTTTAAAGTCAAGAAAGATGTGTGTCAGGGATGTACCCTTTCACTGTATCTCTTCAGTGTCTATTATTAACAAATCTGAAAAACTGGACATTATGAAGAAGAACTTGGCATCAGGATTAGAGGAAGAGTCATTAATAACCTGCATCATACAGATGACACAAATTTTCTTGCTGAAAGTGAAGATTTGAAACTTAATGATGGTGATCAAAGAACACAGCCTGCAGTATGGATTATACCTCAACATCAAGAAAACAGGAATCCTTACAAAAATCCTGACTAGTAAGCAACTTCATGATAGATGGAGAAAAAACTGAAGTTGTCAAAGATTATGTTTTATTTGGTTATACAGTCAACACCCATGGAAACAGTAGTCAAGAAAACAAAAGACACACTGCATTGGGAAAAGCTGTTGCGAAAGAGTCAGTTTAAAGCCTTGAAAAGTAAAGGCATCACATTGAAGACCAAAGTGTCATGTCATGATATTTTCAGTTGCATCATATGCTTGTTGTGAAAGCTGGACACTGAATAGGGAAATAGGAGAAGAATTGATGCTTTTGAATTATGGTGCTAGAGATGAATATTTAATATACCATGGACTGCCAAAAGAACCAAGAGATACATCCTAGCAGCAGTGCAACCAGAGTGCTCCTTAGAAGCAAGGATGCTAGCCTGCACCATATGTAATTTGGATATGTTGTCAGGAGAGGCCAATCTCTACAGAAGGACGTCATGTTTGGGAGAGTGGCGGGTCAATGAAACAAAAGAAAACCCTCAACTAGATGGATTGACAGTGGTTTAAACGATAGGCTTACAGATAAAAAAAGATTATGTACACGGCATAGTGTCAGGGAGTGTTTCATTCTGTTGTACATAGGGTTGCTGAGTCAGATCTGACTCAAAGGCACCTAACAACAATAACAACAACAACAACAAAGGGAGAATGTTAAGTGAGAGGATCTATAAAACTAGCTGAGGTTAGTAGTCATAAATTTCATCAATGTAAAGTATTTATTTTAAGACTCCAGTGAGGCACAAGGTTTGATGATGAATGGAACCAGCAGGAGATGGAGGCTTATGTCATAGGTTTGATAAAGGAGTGGAGGGACTGTACAGTGGCACAACTAGGACCCCACTGTTTTTTCTCAGCAGAATCCTCCAGGCTAGTGAGTAAGGTAGTTTGGTCACACACTGGTGACTGTTAAACTTGCTGCAGGTAGGTGGTGTAGAGTTCTAGAAGCTTTTCCATATAGTGCTTTCTTGTCCTAAATGTTTCCTAGATTCTACAAATAGAAAAGCATTAGTGATTAGTGGAAATTTTTGTTTTAATTTTTACAGCCTCATATCTATTCATTATTTTGGCAATGATACTAATATTTTCCTTTTGAGAAATTGCATTTCTTCTCATTTATTGCATTCTGGTGAGACTGTTAACCAAGATGCTCTGATCATTCCTCATCAAGGGGAAGCTAGTCTTAATGGGTGTTCTCCACAGGACTTGAATCTCATTCATCGTGACAAAGAGACGAAAAACAGAGTTTACCTCTTCTAGTAGCAACACTCTGTAGGGTATTGCAATATTCCTGTAATACAGACCCCGACATGCGTTTACTATCTGTTCTCTACTGGGTCTGGTTCTCTAGCCTTCTATTTGGTGTCATGAGCTCTCCTGTATCCTTCTAGTAAATTTCTTTTTGTTCAAATTGGCCCGATCAGGTTTCTGATTCTGATAACCAACAACCTTAGTTGGTATGATGGGCAATCTTACCTGAGCATTCCAACCACTCCTTTCCACCAAAACTATGCTAAGAAACACATCAAAAAGCATGTGTTCATCCTTTATATTGTGCCAGCTAGTATGCTGGAGGTTGTAATGGAGGGTATCTAGTTTAATCCCTTAACAATACCAGAAGATAGGAGTCATTACTTCAGTTTAGACAGAAACATCAAATGTCTTAGTCTGTTCAGGTGGCTATTCTGGAATACCATAGAGTAAGTGGCTACAGAAATGTATTTCTCAGAATTCTTGGAGCTAGGAAGTTCAGGATCAAGGCACTGGCAGGTTTGGTGTCTGATGAGGGCTTGCTTCCTAGTTCATAGATGGTTGTCTTCTCTCTGTGTATTCACATGGCAGAAGAGGCAAGGCAGCACTCTGACATCACTTTTATAAAGGGACTAATTCTATTCATGATGGCTCTGCTCTCAGGATGTTATTGCTTCCCGAAGACCCCACCTCCAAACACCATCTCACATTAGTGTTGTGTCAATATATGAATTTGGTAGGGGGTCACAAACATTCAGTCTGTTGTACTGAGGGTAAGTAAATTACTCAAGGTCATAAAGTTTGTAAGTAGCAGAGTTGGGGTTTGAATCCATGTCCAATGGTTTTTCAATATGTCTGTTAGTCTCTTCCTTTTCTTCAGATGTGGTACTTTTGCTAGGAATCTCAAAGCTAAATTTGTTCTTTAGAAAAATATATCAGCTATTTGGAAGATCTAGGAGGAAAAAGGTTATTGTCAGTCAATATCGTAGAAAATATGTACCTGTGCAATTATGGACTCCCAAAAGATTTATGGAGTTGTAGTTGATGACCATAGAGATTAATCAATTCAATTTTCTTTACTTATAGATAAGAAAATGGAGTCCAACAGATTTCTGTATTGTCAAATATTATGGAAATTGCTATTTGCAGATAATGAGGTTAAGATCCAAACCAATTTAGCTTAGTCAAGAGACAGGTGGGACTGTGTAAATTAATACAGCTCAATTATAATCTGAGAGCTAAAAGGGACCTCCAGGTCTCCTATAATAATGTATCCATCTGCCTCTATCAGGGCATGTTTAAACAGTAACAGCAGGTTGTCTTTTTCTTTACAGCTAATAAAGAAGGAAGTTTAATCACTTCCTTTGTAAAGCATTAAGAGCATTTATACTTCAATCTAACAACATTTTTACATGCAAATGTGGAGCACTTTATATATATGTCTGTTTAAAAACTAATATATTCTATTTAAAGGTATTTACAATTCTCATTTGAAAATTAGGATTAGGCTTAAAAGTAAGTCGAAGCATTACTAGGCAATGGAAAGGGTTACAATATATGACCATGGGCATATTTGCACAATTACAAATAACATAAGCCCTAAGCTTCAGAAGTAAATAATTAGTGTGAGAAATGGTTGGAAGGGAATGCTTTCTTCAACTCAAAGAACAGTTATGGGGGTTTCTGCAATGTAGTGCAAACTTGTTAGACACACTTTAGGACCCTCCATGATTGAATACAGTGCAACAAATGTTTATTGAAAGTTTCTTATATGTGAGTGACTGTGCTAAGAGCTTTGAGAATATAATTGCCCTTCTGTATTCGTGAAGTATTAGTTCCAGGAGCCTTTATGGAAACTAAGATCTTTGGAGGCTCAAGTCCCTTGTATAAAATGATACTTATGTATAACCTGTGTACATCTTCCTGTGTACTTTAAATCATCCCTAGATTACTGTACTTATAAGATTGAATACAATATAAATTGGAAGTGCTATGTAAATAGGTAGGTTGGGCTTTAGCTCAGTTGGTAGGGTGCCGCTCTGCAGTCTCTGAGGTCCTGGGTTTGATCCCTAGCACTGCAAAAATGGAAGAAGGATGTGGCAATCCACTGCCAAGTCAACCCAAAACAATCAGCCATTGAAAACCCTATAAGGGTCGCTATGAACCAGACACGACTTGACGGCACCTAACAACAACAACAACAACATATAAATAAATGTACTGTATTGTTTAGAGAATAATGACAAGGAAAACAGTCTGTACACATTCAGTACAATTCTTTTCAAATATTTTCAATTCATGGTTGGTTGAATCCTCTAATGTGGGACTTTCAGATATGGAGGGCTGACTGTGCAAACACAACCAAACAGTTCCTGATTGCAAGGAGCCAGGAAACTAGTTAAGGAAGGAGGAAGAGGAGAGAGGGAAGAGAAGTAGCAGCAGTGACTGTAGCAATAGCAGCAGCAGCAGCTCAATACTCCTTTTGGCTGTGACTCCTACCTTCACAATTGGCATATAAAGAAAAAGAAGTAAAAATTAAGCCCATCTTTTTTATGAGCGGGAGGAACTGTAGGTTTTCCCTGGCTGAGGAAAGATTTCCACTACCCAAAGTGTGCTGAGTAGTAAATGTTTTAATTTGAACCCTATAAGTTGTTGATATTCAATTATTTTTATCATATAAATATTCATGTGATTCAATATTCAAATATTCATGTGATTCAAGTATGGAAATGAATAAATGAAATGAAAAACCAATATTTCCCCCAATGAAATAATTGATGCAGGTAAGAATCCTTAGTAGATGGTGAAATAATTCTGTGAAAAGTGGTTAAGGCAAAAGAACACCCTCATCGTGCCAAAATATCTTCCCTTGGATTACTTGCTGATTCCAGCAGTAAAAACACCTTCAGATCTCAGTGGTGGGATGTGGCTGCCATCACTTTAACCAAGTGGTCAAATTTAGCTTCATTAATGGTGAGACAACCTGACATTTTGTTTCTGTGATACGATGCAATCTGACATTCACAGTATGACCTACGTAGCATTCTGGCCAAAAATGATTACGCTATGTGTTTGTGATTCTCCATTTGCCCGTATAAGTCCATTTGATGACTTTTTCCACCACTCCTGTGCCACCACAGACTTCCCTCTGCAGACTTTTACCACCCAGGATCCCTTGTGTTTTGCCTTCTAAGTGGATTTGGCCAATGTGAGGGGCCCCAGCAGAAATTTTGAGGGCAGAATAGAGAGCTATATTATGTATTCTCTACCAACTCACTGCCTGCATAGGTGCAGCTTGGGTGCCTTTCAAAACTAGGGTTTCTCTTGGGGACCCTTCTTCCAAAGCCCAAGCTCCTGTAGTGCTTTAGTAACTCACTCAGCCCCAGGTTGCTCAGACCTGGGGATCTGGTCCTAGAGAGGTCCCCTGTCTCTGTCATGCCCAATGCCTGCCCACTATCTGTAAGTAGTCACTTCATCTAATTTCCAGTTAAGCCCTCGGAGTGTGCCATCTGCTTCTGGTCAGATCTCTTACCAATTCAAACTGAATCTAATCAACCTTTTATTGTAACAGAACACCAAAGCTAGAGAAACAAGTTAAACAATGCTTGTGATAAAAATCAGAAAAATCTAGAACTTGGGTCCATTGACCAGTCTGGTATCTTAAGAAATCAACATTATTTAAAAAAAAAAAAAAAAAAAAAAAGGAAAACTCTTCTAGATTAAAATAAGCTAGAGTCATAACAATGTTGAACTTTGCTTTTAAAATTCTGCTATTTTTAGTGGGTTGGGAACTGGGAAAACTTTAATATTGATTAGAATTTAGATATATTGTTGTTAGGTGTTGTCGAGTTGGTGTCTGACTCCTAGTAACCATATGTGCAACAGATGAAATGCTATTGTCAGTGCTTCTCTCCTATTCATAGGGTTTTCAATGGCTCATTGTGTTTTGGGAGTGGGTTGTTGGGTCCTCCTCCCAAGCCTATAGCACCTGGTGTTCCCAGGAGACCTCCCATCCAGGTACTAACTAGGTCTGACCCTGCTTAACTTCCAAGATCTGACAGGATCAGATACCACAGTGCTACGGCTGCTGGCTTAGATATATTAGAGAATTATTATCTTAAATCTGATAAAAGTATTGTGATTTTAAGCAAATGTCTTTTTAAAAAGAGGTGTATACTGAAGTACTAGAGTTGTAATGTTACAATGACTACAATTTCCTTTAAAATATCTAGCAAAAATAGTTAGGTAGTTAAAATTGCAGAATATTAATATATATTAAATCTAACTGATGAGGATATGGTGTTCATTGTACTATCAACTTTTCTGTTTATTTGAAAATTTTCATACTAAAATAAAGTGGTGGAAAACATTGATAAGGAAAACAAAGTTTCTGACCTATGCAGAAATGATTTTGCCATTCCCAAATGCCTGTAGCTTTTTGACATATGCTGTTTACTTCTTATATATGCCTCTCCTAACAGTGTCAGTTCTTGGGAGTTATGGACTAGGTTTGGTCCTTCCTTATTTTGCCTACAGTGGCCTGTATAAAAGTGTTAGTTATTTAAGTCTAACACTTCATGGCAAACATAGTCATCGTTGTTGTTGTTGTTAGGTGCCATTCAGTTGGGGTCTGACTCACAGCAACCCTATGTCTAACAGAACAAAACACTCCCTGACACTGTGCCATGCCCCACACTGTTAGTGCTTCTCTGTTGTTCATAGGGTTTTCAGTGGCAGATTGTTTTGGGATTGCTTTGGGAGTAGGTTGCCACATCCTTCTCTCATTTTTGCTATGCTGGGGATCGAACCCAGGTCCTCAGAGAGTGCAGAGCAGCATTCTTTCCACTGAGCTAAACCCCAGCCCCAAAACATAGGCATATGTAGGCATAAACTTTCTATTTCTGTTTTCATAATGGAAGGGAACAGGCCTACAGAGTTTTCTGGGATGCAGAGAAGGGCAATTTAGACACTTTTTTGAAGGAGTCAGAGAGCAGTCTTGAGGCACCTTTCTGGGAGCAAGGAAAACAAATGAAGATAGATGGCATGGTGTCTGATACTTCAAAATACCCCTGCAAATTTTGTAACCCCAGATAAGCCGTTGGGGTTGCTGCCTTCAAAGGGAGATTCAGATGCATTCCAGCTTAAGAGTTTACTGTTGTTTGGGAGAAAACAGGATTTGATTAAGCCTGAATGGAGAAATATTAATTTTGAGTGAACTGCTTAACAAGATCTAGTCTTGTATTTATTTAATTCAACTTAAACAACATGTCAACACATAAAAATTAACGCTACTCTTTCTGGCTAACATTTAATCCTTTTGCATATGAATGTCTTTATTGAAGAACTATTACTGAGTGGAAAAGCAGGAGAATTTTTATCCACTTGATAGTGCTTAAAAGAAGCCAGGTGTATGAACCACTTGAGTAAATGCAGGCCTAGAACCTAAGAAAAATTGCCTTTCAGAAATTCCTGTTGTCATTTATTTTTAAGGTGAGGTATTCTTACAGACATACCCTCAGCTATAAAAACCCTCACATTTTGGGAACATGCTGGAACCTCCAGGGTGGACCAGAGTAGCAAGAGAAGCTCTGAATCAGTTGGTGAAGTGTGTGTGTGTGTGCGTGCGTGTGTGTGTGTGTGTGTGTGTGTGTGTATGTGAGAGAGAGAGAGAGAGAGAGTGCGAGCGAGCGGGCATGTGCAGTCCACTGATTGCCTACCCAAAGGCCATCTCCCATCTTATTCCCAGCTAAAGGAACTTGATCTTTGGGTATCAGGTGCTCATAGACTTTAGGGGCGTCGTTATCATTCCAGCCATTTGCCGATCCTTGGTTAAAACATCACCATGTAACACAGTCAGGCCAAGATGGCAAGAGTGGGTGGGAGTCTTCTGTGAGGCTTCCAGAAGGAGTTCCTTTGCTCTTGAAAAGAGATGTGCTTGAGAAATAGACCCTTTGTGTCTCTAGACATTATTGTGTGACTATAGTAATAACTGCCTGCAGCTGTAGTCCTGTGGCATGTGATCCCATCAGATCTCGGAAGCTAAACAGGGTCGAGCCTGGTTAGTACCTGGGTGGGAGACCACCTGGGAACACCAGAAGCTGTAGGCTTGGGAGAAGGACCTGGCAACCCCCTCCCAAAAATCAATCTGCCATTGAAAACCCTATGAACAGCAGAGAAGCACTGACAATAGTGTTTCCCCTGTTGTACAGAGGGTCACTATGAGTCAGATACCAACTCGACAGCACCTAACAACAACAACAACAACAACAGTAATAACCTGCAGTTAACCTGCTCTGTAGAAACAAAAAGCCCTGATTTGCAGTGTTTGCCTGTTTCTGTTCCCATGATGTAAATTCTTCCACTATGGCTGATTTCACACGATCAGTGGCTGAGCAACTGACTGGCCAGTCTTTCAAATATTGAGCAATTGCCCTTAGGAGCCTGTGGGAGCCAACTCTAGGCCTCCACTGATCTCTTAGGACTGTTGTGTCCACGTTGTGAAAAGTAGGCAACATGGAGAGATGGCAGAACAGAAGGAGGAATAGCTCTGGTCCTTTAATGACACCTGTGAGCTGTGGAATTCTATCCTGGAGTCTTCCTATCTCTGGACTTCTCATTTTGTGAGTTGATAAAATAACTTATTGTTTGTAGTGAGCAGGGCAGGTGTGTGGTGAATCTGGGCTTGATTTGGCTGGTGCAGGTACCCATGGGCACCCACCTCGTGGAGGGAGGAGAATACAGCAAGGGCAAAACTGAACACTGGAAAATGGAAATCTGCAGTTGGTGGTCAGGAAGAGGATGGGGGTGGGGGGTGGAGTAGAGAGGACCATCTGGGTTGAAACAGGACTCTGGCCAGTTGCTGAAAGGAACAGGATGGTGGCTGAGGGCCAGCTGGGCTGCTAGTGCCCTTGCCAAGAAGGCTGAAGTTCAGGGCAATGGTCCAGTGAGAACGGCCACCCCAGTGCAAGTGAGGAAGCCAGGCAGAAGCTTGGGCCTGGGAAGGGCTGCCCTGCCAGGCTGCAGGACACAGCACTGTAGGGTATGGAGAAAGGGGCACCGGGGAGAAAGAGGAAGTGCAGAGGGAGGCAGCAGTATAATTCCAGACGTCTAGACTACTTACTAGGGCTGGGATTTAGCTCAGTGGGTAGAGCGCTGTGCTGCAGTCTCTGAGGACCCGAGTTCAATTCTCAGCACCACAAAAATGGGAGAAGGGCCTGGCAATCCACTCCCAAGGCAATCCCGAAATAGTCAGCCATTGAAAACCCTATGAGGGTCCCTATGAGTTGACTCGACGGCACTTAACAGACTACTTACTGTTGGTCCTGCCTTGTGCTGTGGGATGGGGACAAGGGCTCCCAGTGTCCTGCAAGGAAGAGTCAGAATTCACTCAGATGCTGACCAGCTGAAACTGAATGCTGGGGTTTCAGTAACTGCCACAGATCAGGCTGAGAAATGCAGAAGGAACCAGAATGTTTTCCAAAGCAGCCTTAGCGCATTTTCTCGCTGATGTTACAGAATGGCTGCTTACGTTTCTTCTGGACCTTCAAAAGGAACACTGCTCCTTTCCCACTATCACCCCTGTTTTGTCACAATCTCTGGAGTCCAGAAAGTCACCATTGAGATTGATGTTTTAGCTTCTGAAAAGGACTCCCTTGTCCCTGTGGGAGGAATCTGTTTCCCTCCCTGTGGCAGAAGCAGGTTTGTTCTTGTTATGAAATGACCCTCGCTTACGATGTGACTCCTCCTGTTATTCACGTACTTTTTCCTTATTTTCTTTTCCCATCCATCTAATAACTCACCCATAGGTCTACTCTTCTTAAGCCAGGCTCATTCACTGAATAACTGAAGGACTTTTACTATTGAATTGTCTGGAGGAAGTAGATTCAGGAAGAATAAAAGTTGATGTGTCAACAGCATTCTCTGGGGATTTTCAGAGCATTATTTTCCTCTCTGACTTAGCTGGGAAGCCAAAGGGCAGGAAACTTGGCTTCCTTTGCACTCTGTGACTGCTGGAAGTCATGGTTAGTGATTTTAATTTATTCAATGGGCTGAGTTCTATGACAATAGCATTACCATAGGAGTTATTAAGGATGACATTAAATAGGAGAGGAAACCTTCAAGAGTGAAGTTCTCCCAAGTTCATGCTTCTTTCCTACCTGTCTAATAAAAAGTTTGGCTTGTTTTGCTAGCACATCCATTTTAGAGAGATGGTTCAGACAATGGATAAAAGGATGTTTTTCTGCAATACAAAACCCATCATAAACAAAGTCAAGGGCAATTATAAAAACAGGAAATATTTGCAACTCATTTAATAGACAAGGGTTAATTTTCTTTATACCAATATGTAAAAGCTCTTACAGCTTAATAAGAAAAAGACCATTAGCTCAATGAAAAACTCACAAAAATAGAATCAATGGAAAAGGGAATATGTTTCTTAAACATTAAAAGATAGCTAGCTTTATAATAACATACATAAGAATTGATTGATACATTAGCACATTTATCACACATTAGATTGGCAATGATAAATTAACAACACTGTGTTGGCAAAAGTGTGAGGAGACAGGTGCTTTCTATATTATTCTATATTCTATATAATATATATAATACAATATATATTATATAAATTAATATATATATTATATATTACTAGTGGGAAAATATATTGTACAACTTTAGGAAGGGTTATTTGGAAATATTCTTCACAATTAGGGGGACGTGGAGGAGGAAGAAGAAGAAGGAGGAGGAGAAGGAGGAATAAGAAAGAGAAGTTGGAGAGGAAAGATTGCACAAATGAGCATCTTTCCAATTACTGCTGCTGCTGTTGGTGGTGCTGTTGAGTTGGGTCCAAGTCATAGCGACTTTATGTACAACATAACAAAACACTCCCCAATTCTGTGCTAGGTGCATGATCTTATTTATGTTTAACCTCATTGTTGCAGGTACTGTGCCAGTCCATCTGGTTGAGAGTGTTCCTTTTTTTTTTGTTGACATGCCATTCTCCCAAACATGATGTCCTTCTCCAGGGATTGGTCCCTCCTGACAACATGTCAAAAATATGTATGACGCAGACTAGCCATCTTTGTTTCCAAGGAGCACTCTGGTTGCCCTTTTTCTAGGACCAATCTGTTGGTTCTTTTAGCAGTCCACGGTATATTCAATATTCATCTTTAGCACAAGAATTCCAAAGCATAAATTTTTCTCCTCTCCTACTTATTCACTGTCTAGCTTTCACAAGCACACTATGCAATTGAAAATATTAGCCTTGCACAGTGATGAGGAAATAAGCTTATCCTTATTAGCTTAAGTCCAAGCCACTTGTCCTACCCTAGCATAAGGGCAGGCCACCTTTCTAGAACATATGTGGAGAAGGTGTGGACCCTGCAATAAAAATTGGAGTGGGTGTTGGAGAAGTCTACCATATCCACTGCAGGGATGCAGCGATTGTTTTAAGGGTTAAATGGAATAAAAAATAACATATATAAATAGGCTAGAACAACACTGATGTATAGGAGGTGGCAATAATCATTGATTTATTCTTCCTTCCTAGATTTAGTTAGCTGTGCTGCAAAGTGAGGTTAGAGAAGATTTCTAGTGAGGTGTATCAAGGCTGTATGTCTGCAGGATAAATAAAAGGATTGCAATGTGCATAAAGAAATCACCTCTCAGTTTCAAGATTTATTACCTATAGCAATTATGGGGGGGGAGTGGGCCACCCAGGGCACTGTCACCTCACACTTAGCTCCCAGGAGAATGAATGAAAGGCGGCTAAGCCCCTCCACCCCATTTCTAAGGCTCTCTCCCTCAGTCATAAATGATTGCTGGTCTGTCTATCTTTAAAGACCCGGAAAGGACAGCCTGCTAGTATCTTAGGTCACTCAGACTACTTCAGGCAGGATGGTGGTTGAGAGATGTGTTTGGGTGAGATTATTGACTTTGCTGCTTTCCTTCACTTGCTGATTTGCTGGAGACTTTATAGTATAATGAAAAGATTTTGTGACTGAGACTGAGACCTCACTTCATGGGCACCAAGTGTGATCTTATGTTAGTAATTTAATTATTTTTTGCCTCAGCTTCCTCAATTGTAAAATAGGGCCTTGATTCATGCAACCATTTAGGGCTGTTGTTAGTCTCAGAGAAATGACATATTTGAGAACACTTTGTAATAGGAAAATACATCTTAAATAAAAGGGTTTGGCCAAAATAAGAATGAAAATACTTTGGTGGTGCACACATTTCTCCATCTTAGGTGTCACCTTACCTGGGGTTTTGAGAGAAGTCTGAGAGAGAGCAGGATAAGTAGGATGTTTGTGCTTACAGTGACACAGGATAGCACTTCATTTAATGAACCGTTATGCATCAGTTGCCTAGGTGTGTTAGTTACTGGTATTTTATGGTGGCTAATTTAATCCTTTTAATGAGCCTATGAGGGTTGTTTTGCTAGTTTCAAAGATGAGGAAAGTGAGCCTGTGAATGGTTAAGCGTCTGGGCCAATGTCACCCATTTAGGAAGTGGCAGGCCAGGATTTGAGAGTCATGTCTATTTAGCCACCAAGGCAGTGGAGGCCCTCAGTGGATTCATACAGAAGAGAAGTGACCACCAAGAAGGCTGTGCCCAGGTGGACCAGCTTTAAGACAGAGAGACATTCATCCAGGAGCTTATAATAACTCTTTCATTTGCCTATTCATCCTTCTAATACACATTTCTGTGCACCTCTCAAGTAACAGGAACTGAGCTAGGTTTGGAATAAAGTAAATAAATGAAATAGAGTTCCTAAAGGGTTCAGGAAACACTGCTGCAGCCGGTAGCTTGTCAAACATCTCATTTATCCTCAGTTCAATCCTGTTAGGAAAATTGCTCCTATTGCTTGGCCACTATTAAGGTTTTAAACATTATTGTTCTGTAGAAATGATCTGCTTACACTGCTTCCTGCCAGAGAATGGCATAAGTCCAAAATAACTGAAGATCATGTACCCAGTGATTTCATTTCAGAGGCAACTGCACAATGGTTTTGAAATGGTAATAATTGCCTATTGCTCTTGGGATTATCTTATTGTCTGGCAATGGTTATGAAGACAGCAGAGTTTTGAGAGGCCATTCAGTAAGAGTGACAGAAGGAATGAATTTTTATTTTTCTCTGAATGACTCTCAAAATGATCATCTAATTCAGAGTCCATAAAGGTCTGGAAGGATTTCTATGATAAAACCAAAGTTTTTAAAGCTGAAGGGAGACTGAGTTATAGAACAATATAGAAAACTAAAGGTGTGGCTCCTACATAAATTGAAAGTTGTGTGCTTTCAGGAGATAGGTAGGGTGAGACCCACAATTAAAATATCCACTGAAATAAATGGTGCTTTGCATCTTAATTTAAAAGAGCTATCCCTCTTTTCTTTGCCAAGTATTGTGTAAACAAGCATCTAGTTTGAAAAAAAAATTCAACAATATTATTTGTCCATACCAATGTTATTTGAAAGTTTCCCTTGAGAAGGAAAAGCACATTTTGTTATGAAGATCAATGAACATAGCCTTCAGTATGGATTGCGACTAAACATCAACAAAACAAAAATCCTTAGAACTAGGTCAGCATGCAAATTCACAATAAATGGAGAAAAGATTGAGGTTGTCCATGGTTTTGCTTTGCTTGGCTCTATAATCAACACCCGTGGCAGCAGCAGTCAAGAAATCAAAAGATGTATTGCTCTGGGAAAAGCTGTGGCAAAAGATCTCTTTAGCATATTGAAAAGTAAAGATGTCACATTGAACAAGAAGGTGCGTCTGACTCATGCCATGGCATTTTCAGTCGCATCATATGGTTGTGAAAGCTGGACATTGAACAAGAGAGACAGGAAAAGAATTGATGCTTTTGAATTATGGTGCTGAAGACGTCTATTGAATATACTGTGGACTGCCAAAAGAACCAACAAATCCGTCCTAGAAGAAGTACAACCAGAGTGCTCCTTGGAAGCAAGGATGGCTAGACCATGTCTTATGTATTTTGGACTTGTAGTCAGGAAGGACCAATCCCTGGAGAAGGACATCATGTTTGGGAGAGTGGCAGGTCAATGAAAAAAAGGAAAACCGTCCACCAGATGGATTGACACAGTGTCTGCAACAATGGGCTTAAACATAAAGAAGATCATGTGCCTGGCACAGAATAGGGGAGTGTTTCAATCAATGTACATAGGGTTGCTATGAGTTGAACTCAATGGCATCTAATAACAATAACAACAACAGACCAGGTGAATTGGCTATTTTGCCATTTCACCCTCACCATGACCTTCTAAGCTGAGTTGTGTTTCTACCACTTCATAAAGCTCTTTCCCCTATACAGATGCATTGATTCATTAAATAAATATTTTCAGAGCTTACTCTATACCAGGCATACTTCAGATACTAAGAGAGAGCAACAAACTTACAAATGACCCTGACACTATAGAGTTTTATTTTTTGTGGGTGAAGAGAGAACTAAACAAAGAAACATAATATGTAAGACTTGGGAGATTAATGCTATAGAGAGAGCAGTAGGGGTAAGACAAATAGGGATATGAAGGTCGCAGGGGTAGACAGCTTCTGTGAATTTATACAAGATAATCATTTTATTAGTTGTCTATTGCTGAGTAACAAAAATTCCCCCTAAACTTAGTGGTTTAAAACAATACACATTTAATTATCTCGTAGTTTCTTTGGTTCAGGAATCTGGGTGTGGCTTAGCTCATGTCTCTGCTTTAAGGCCTCTTGAGAAGTTGCATTCAGCATGGAACAGTTGACAGAAGTCAGTTCAAGGCAGATTATTGGACCAGGAGAACTCAGTTCCTTGCCAGTTATTGGCTGGGGACTTTCCTCCATTCCTTGCCACGTGGCCTTCTCTATATAATCATTCACAATATGGAAGTTGGTCTCCCTTGGAATGGTCAAACAAGTGAGAGAGTGAAAGTGTGCCCAAGATGGAAGCTGCAGTATTTTTGTACCCTAATTTCCAAAGTGACACACCATCGTGGCTGCCTGATTCTCTTCACTAGAAGAAAGTCACTAACTCTTATTCTAAAGAGTTGGGGATTATATAGAGTATGAGTACCAGGAGGTAAGGGCATTAGAGACCATCTTGGATGCAATAGTACTAAAGTTAGGAAGACTTTCTAGTGAGATGACATTTGAACAGAAGCTTAAAGGAAGAGAGAGTGCAAGTGTGGGGCTTCTTGGGAGAAGAACATTTCAGGCAGAAGAGCTAGCTACTGCAAAGACTAAGGACAGATGAGTCCAAGATGAGGTCACAGAGGTAACACTGGACTAGATAAGGTAGAGTCATAGGTGGGCCATTGTGAGGAATTTGGATTTTACTTTCAGTGAAATGGAAATCTTCAGAAGGTTTTTGGCAGAAGATGACATGACTTGACCTGTATTTCAAGAGGATCACTCTGGTTGTTGTGTGGAGAATGGTTTTCAGGGAGATAATGCACATTAGTGGAAGCAATCAGAACAGTTAGGAGGCTCTTACAGCAATCCAATTGAGTGATGATCATGGCTTAGAGAGGGTGATAGTAGTGGAAGTGAAGAGAAATGGTTGGATTTGGGGAGATATTTCATCATAGAACTGACAGGATTTGCTGATAGTTCAGATGAAAATTGTAAAGAAAGTGAGGAGTCGATGATGACACCTAGGTTCTGGGCTTAGTCAGTGGAAGAATATAGGTGCTTTTTATTAAGCTGGGAAATACTGATGGAAGAGAAGGTTTTGAGAGAAGTATAAATCATGGATTTTGTGCATGTGAATATATGTTAATTAGACATTCAAGTAGAAAAGTTGAGTTGGCAACTGGCTATAATTAGTCTGGAGTTCCAGAGGGTGGGTGGACTATAAATATAAATTAGGGAATTCTTAGAATGAATAGGGTTTTTTAAACCAATGGAATGGATGGAAATACTGAAGAAGTGAGAGTGGACTGTGAAATGGAAGACCTTGTGAATTAAAACTCTGGGGCACTCCAAAGTTTTAAAATATAGGAAAGTAAGATCAAGAGGGGAGATCTAGAAGATGGGACTACAAAGAGAGAAGGAGAACCAAGAGGGATTTGTGTCTTGGAAACCTAGAGAAGAAGGTGTTTCAAGGAGGAGAGAGTGATTAACTGTGTCAAATACTGGCAATAGGTCAAGCAATAGCTATGGGGATGGAGAACTGACTTTGGATTTGGAAACATGGAGGTCATTGGTGCCCTTACTGAGAGCTATTCAGGGTAACAGAAATGAAAGAGGTAAGTAAACAAGGTGAGAACTGAGGCTTTTTAAGAAAAAAAGATGCCTTTCAATAATTAATTGACTAGACCTGCAACAAGCTCACTTGTGATGCTTAATAGAAATGTGTTTTGGGAGCACCACTCCATAATCTCTTGAGATGGCACCTTGTAGCCTTTATTTTTAATGAGGTGATTTTGAGACACATTAAAATTTGGGAACCAGTATACTGCTCCGTGCACTTTATCCTATACCAGTTGAAGCCACTATTTGATTTAAGATATTATAAGCACGTTCTGTGTGCATAAACCACATGAGCATTTTGTGGATGAATTTGTCCCGAAGGCATTCCTATATTATCCTTTTAGTCTTTTTATTCCCCAAAGTTTTTTTTAAAAAACCTGGAAAAGAAATCCTATAACTACAAAGAATTAGATTAGGTAAAGAGATCTCCACTTTTTAATGGCTTCTAAGAACTCTCATAACTTTGAAATTTGTGGAATCAACAGGTTAGCTTTCAGAGAATGCTGGAACTGAAAGACAAAATTCATGCAGATTCAAGAGGCATCCAATATTTTGTTGGTCACTGAAGAGCTTAATTTACTGAGTCTATATAGCCTTCTAAAGATGGAGGAACTGTTCTAGTGTGGTCTATTGGGAGGGCTGGGACACCTGCACATTCTTTTAGAGTAAGAGCTGCCCTGTTCAGCAGTACCTGGCAATTACTATTTTCTGGCCTGCTACTTTGGCTCTAGGAAAAGCCATGTTTCAAAAAGAACAATACAATGTGGGAGGAATAGAGCCAGTAGAAATGTAAACTTAAGTTTTCCTCTGTGTACTACACAGAAGACGGGCCTCAGAGGACGTAGGAACAGGATGTTCCCTCTCTCCTCAGTCCCCTTTTCTTTTCTTATGGACCCCTTCCAAGGCTTACAGACTCATGCCCATATCCCCTTCTGCTGGAATCTCCACCCTTTCTCACCCATAAGGCTTTACTCCTTGGTCCTTTATCATACTTTGTAGACTCCAGGACTTTGATGCCAACGAGTTCTCTCTGCTTAGAAGGGAGTTCTAGAAGGGAGTGGGGTGAGGTAGAATCCAATTTCATTAATGAAGGCTGTAATTCTAGTCTTCCCTGTTCACGAGACCTGGTACTGATTTCCTGACTGGTTTACTTAAGCAGCAAGAGACCATTGACAATGCTTTTCTTGGTAGACCAACAAAGATGGATGTTAGCCAAAGCTGGGTAACTAAGATGTACAAAAGTTATATTCTAATTACTACTATGTTTATGGGCTGGGATTTAGCTCAGTTGGTAGAGCACCACTCTGCAGTCTCTGAGGTCCCGAGTTCGATTCCCAGCACCGCAAAAATGGAAGAAGGATGTGGCAACCCACTCCCAAGGCAATCCCAAAACAATCACCCATTGAAAACCCTATGAGGGTTGTTATGAGTCGGACATGACTCGACGGCACCTAACAACAACAACAACAACTACATTTATATATATATTACCAGTTGTGGCCAAGTCAATTTAAAATATGGAAGAGAGTAAGGAAAAACATTATGAAAATGGTGTTTGTGAATCTGCTTGTGGGTTTGTGTATAAATATAGGTTCCCCAAAATGACCGAAATGGGTGTAACCAGGCAGAAAACAAAAACAAAAATAAATATAAGATGGAAAAATCTCAGAAAAAACTTGTAAACCCAGCAGCTCCTGGGCAAGCATTAGCAATTTCCCACCAACCTGAAATTGTATCTATGAGAAAAATTGAGGGAGATAAAAGTTGGAGAGTTTATGTTTGGTGAAGACAAACAGATAAGCACCATGAAAATTCTAAGACTAGAACATATGAGAACATGGATGAAAATTGGATATCACCAAGGATGAGAAAAGAAAGTAGCCAGCTGAGCAGAACCACTACATTCATTTCTTTCAGTATGAGATCGGGCGGTCCTAGCATGCTGGCATTGAATGGTGACATCTGGAGTGGGAGTCGCATGTGGACATGTGTTCATCATTCATAGAGGAAGTGCATATTTAGGCTGGAATGCAGCGCCCCCTGTAATTTGCTTCAATTTTTTCTCCTAACTTTCAGGGCAATTCCCTTTTCCCATAAAAACTGTGGTTTTCCCTTTGGGAAAATCTCCTTGAAAACCTGTGATCTCCAAGATTGATCTTTTTAGTGTATCATTTCACAGCTGGTGGTATTAGGGTTAGTTTGCCAGATTAACTGCAGTTTTTCTTTACTTGTGTGCTATAGTTTGGATCTGAAATGTCCTCCATAAGCCCATGCACTTAGCCTCGGTCCTTAGCTTGGTGCTATTGGGAGGTGGTGGAACCTTTGAGAGGTGGGGCCTCGTGGGAGGTCTTCAAGTCACTGAGGGTATGAAGGGGACTGTGGATCCCTAGCCTCTTCCTCTTCCTTATTTTTCCTTGCCATAAGCCATGAGGTGAGCAGTTTTACTCTACAACATGTTCCTTCTATAATGTGCTGCCTTACCATAGGCCTAAAAGTAACAAGGCCAGTTGGTCATGGACTAGGAACTCCAAAATTATGAGCCAAAACATTTTCTCTTTATAAGTTGATTAACTCAGGTATTTGTTATAGTGATGGAAAGCTAACAATATTTGAACCAAGTGACACTTTAACACACAATGCAAATCCATGAAAAACTGTGTGCTAGTTAACATCACTTGAGTATTTAAAACCAACAGACAAACAGGACCAGAATGCTGGTTCTAGCCAATGGGAAACCTTTGAAGTCTGGAGTGATTTCTTTGCTTGATAATTTAACTTAATTTCTTTTAATAATATGATGTTGTTATTAGGTGACATCGTGTTAGTGACCCTACGTACAACAGGTGAAACACCATTGTCACTGCTTCTCTGCTATTCATAGGCTTTTCAATGGCTGATTGTTTTTTGGGAGTGGGTTGCTGGGTCCTTCTCCCAAGCCTACAGCACCTGGTGTTTCCAGGCAGTCTCACATCCAAGTACTAACCAGGCCTGACCCTGCTTAGCTTCTGAGATCTGATGGGATCGGATGCCACAGTGGTACGGCTGCAGGCTTTAATAATATATGTGATTTTAAAAGCTACAGAATTTTAAACCTTTCTTTCATTTTGTGAGTAGATTTGCCAAATATTTCGCAAATATACTTCTTTTTCTTAAAAGATACAGCAGTGATACTAAAAACACAGTTGTGGTTAGGTGCCTTTGAATTGGTGTCTGACTCATAGTGACCCTACGTACAACAGGCAAAACAGTATTGTTATTGTTTCTCTGCGATTCATAGGGTTTTCAATGGCGGATTATTTTGTGGGAGTGAGTTGCCGGATCCTTCTCTGAAGCCTCCAGCACCTGGTATTCCCAGGCAGCCTCCTATCCAAGTACTAACCAGGCCTGACTCTGCTTAGCTGCCAAGATCTGACAGGATCAGAGGCCAGAGTGGGTACAGCTGCAGGCAAACACACAGTAAGCAGTACATAATTAACATATAGCAGGTAGACCAACAATTTCCATTTGGAATCCCTGCTCCTTAATTTTTAACTGCCATGAGCTCACCATCTCCCATCATGCCCCAGAAGCTCCCCCTACTCTTGTACATAGCCCAGTGGACACAATCTAATTTGCCTTTGAGGGCAGGTGTTAAATTTACTGCTGAGGAGAAAGTCCGGCACTCGGCTGAATAGATATGTGTGTGTGCAAACATGCACATTTGTTTTCCTCAAACCTCATTCTCAAAGCTCTTTATTAGCTCTTTAGTGCACCTTCTCTAATGCTCTGCATTCCCATTTAACACCTGCTTGTTACTTTCATTCAGTTTTCAGCTAGTCTTTTAGGGAGTGAAGGCAACCAGCTCAAATGATACCCAAGACTTTTCCTTTTTTTCTTCTCTGATCTTTTTACTAACACTAATCACATACCTGCCATATGCTTCCCAAGATACTGGTTTCTAGCCTTTTGTTAACTTCTCTTGTGTATCACTCAAGCTCCAGTTTCCTTTGTTTGGTACAACAATAGCGCAGGGTAGCGATAGGATGGGATGGAACCCTATCTGAGAGTAGAGCTTCCTGCTTCCCCGGAAGTGTCTCTCACTGGTGCAGGCTGAGGCTGGTGACAGGAGGAAGGTTCTGCCAGAGTGTCAGCCGTCATCTGGCTCTTAGGTGTGGCATAGCTGCCTTTCCCACTAAATATCACTCCTATTTGAAGACCTATATGGGGTAGTTTCAATTTTGTTGTTGTTAGGTGCTGTGGAGTCATTTCTGACTCATAGCAACACCCATAGGGTTTCAATGGCTGATTGTTTCGGGGTTGCTTCAGGAGTGGGTTGCCACGTCCTTTTCCTGTTTTCTTGTGGTGCTGAGGATGAACCCTGGTCCTCCTAGAGTGTGGAACAAGACTCTACCAATTGAACTAAACCCCAGTCCTGTTTCAAGTTTTTTCTTCTTAAATATTTTTCTCTCTCATTTCAACAGGTTTTTACTTTTTAAATTACGAATAAAAGATCTGGTTTTACTCTGCCAGTAATTAGCTATAAAACCTTGGACAACTCTTGTAATATACTAACTCTCAATTTTTTCATTTATTAGAAAAGAGAATTAGATCAAATTCTGAATTTTTTGTTTGTTTTAGTTTTGTTTTTTGAGACAAGGTCTTATTATGTAGCCTAGGCTGCCCTCAAACTTGCAATCCTCCTGGCTCAGACTCACCTAGTGGTGGGATTACAGATGTGGGCCACTGTGCCTGGATTTGTTGTTGTTGTTAGGTACCCATGGAGTCATGTCCTACTTATAGCCACTCTAGGTACAACAGAACAAAGTACTCTCTTGACACTCCTATGCCCAGCACTATGTCAACGTTTCTCTGCTATTCACAGGGTTTTCTTTTTTTAAAATTCTTCCTTTATTGATAAATGATGGTGGGGTACAGAGTAATACAGCATTGGCTTTTTCCATTATGAAACTATTGCATCACTTTTGGTTACACTTTTATCAACTTACAAGGTTTATGGAACCTTTTGACTAATATGCAGCAAAGCTCAAATGCATATTTGAGTTATATTCCCCTATTTTTCCAATGTACTCATGAAATTTCATTGTTTACATTGAAGTTATCCTCTTTCCCTTTACCTTCATAGGGTTTTCAGTGGCTGATGATTTCAACATTGGGCTGCTGCATTCTTCTCCCAAGCCTACTGCTCCTGGCATTCCCAGGTGGTCTCCCATCCAAGTACTAACCAGCCCCACTTTGCTTAGCTCCTGAGATCAGATGGGATCAGATGTCAGGGTGGTATGGCTGTAGACATGCCTGGATTTAGATGAAATTAATTCTAATGTTCTGCTTAGCACTGATATTCTCTGAGTCAAAAGGCAAAATGGTACAGGAGAAAGATTGGGGCTGCCTCAGAGCAATAATAATACTTGTAATAATAATGCTTACTCCAAACAGCTACCAACTGTTGAACACCTACTATATGTTGGGCATGCTGTCAGATCTTTACACACATAGTGTTTTATTGGATTCCAATAGCATCCCTAGGAGTTAGACATAATTATTATTATTACTAAGCCAATTTATAGATGAAGGTGCTAAGCCTCAAAAAGAATAAATAGCCCTTTTGAGATTATAGGGTAAGTGGTGTTTTTGGACTTCGGCCACACAGCACATATTCAGCTGCTCTACTCACCAAAGCACCTGCCAATCTCCAAAACTGGTTCACGGCTGCCATCTTGTAATTGAAAAGTCTGGGATCCAATATCGACTCCACTGTTTACTAAGTCTTTAGCCAAATTGTATAACCTCTTTGAGACTCAGTTTTTCTGTCTTTAAAATAAGGTAATACTTACCTGCTATAGATCGAATGTTTATGTTCCTTCCAAATCCATATGTTTAAATCCTTACCTACAAGGTGATGGTATTCGGAGGTGGGGCCTTTTGGAGGTGATTAGGTCATGGGGGTGGAACCTTTATGAGTAGGATTAATGCCGTTATAAAAGACTCCTGAGAGGGACTTCTTTTCCCATGTGAGGTTTGATTGAGGGGACAGCTGTCTATGAGGAACTGGACCCTTAATAGACACTGCATCCACTAGCACCTTGATCTTGGACTTTCTATCTTCCAGGATTGTGAGAAGCTTGACCAGACTAAGATACTACTTGATAGTTCTATGGTGAAATTGAAAAGATGTGAGATGTGCGTTGGCTGTTTCCCTATTCTGCTATGTAACTGTCATTTAACTACTACTTGCAGGCTCAGCCCCAGCTCAGGCTCCATAACCAGTCCTTCCTCTGTGGGAAAGGTTTTAAAGAACAACGCTGAGGGATAGTCAACATCAGCTCTAATTCCTACTGTTCCTTATCTCTCTGTTGAAATAAGTAGTTTGCTGCCCTAAATATAGCCTGGTAAAGTTGCTAATAGACCCTGGACCATATTGTCTGAGTTTTAATCCAGATCTGCCCTTACTAATGACTTAGGCAAGTTATTTTAACTTTCCATGACTCATTTCCATTATTTGCAAAATGAAGAGAATAAGAATAGCTATTTCATAGGGTTTTTGTGTAGATACAATAAACTAAGAAACATAAAATGTGGATAACAGTGCCTGGAAAGCAGTATTTTTTATTGTTATTACAGAACTTAATGGGATTATACATTGTTATTATTCATAAATGATATAAGCTATATACTTATGATCAACACTACATCTTTGTGTAGGCTGGGGTTTAGCTTAGTAGAGTGCTTGCTCTGTGTACTCTGAGACCCTGAGTTCGACTGCCAATACCACAAAAATGGGAGAAGAACCTGGCAGCCCACTCTCAAAACAATCAGCCATTAAAAACCCTGTGAATAGCAGAAAAGCACTGACATAATGCCAGGCATGGCACAGTGTCGGGGAGTGTTTGTTTTGTTGTACATAGGGCTGCTATGAGTCGGACCTGACTTGACAATACCTAACAACAACATAGTTGCCTTAGGTCCTTCTTGAGTCACTTGCCTAGATTCTCTGAGGCTGTGGCCCTCATTGCAATCATACACTGAGCATTGAACCTCTGCCGTTGAACCCTTTTCCTGAGATGGAGTGTTGCAGACTGTTGAGGACTTCCTTGATAATGGCTCTCTTCCCAGGTCTTTGAATATTGTTTGCTCTCGTTGTCCTTAAGATGGTGCCCTGGCCATGTGTGATTCTCTGGTAAAGTAGAACACTTGCCTAGACTACTTGTTATCCATTGTTATGGTTTGAATCTAAAATTTCCCCCAAGATCATGTATTTGAAGGCATGGTTCCCTGCTGGTGGCACTGTTTGGGGAGGCTCTGGAACTTTAGGAGGTGGGACTTAGCTGACAGAGAGTAAGTCACTGGGGGTGGGTTTTTTAAGGTTATTCTGCTTAGATTCTGGTCAATTTCTCTGCTTCCTTCTGCCATGATGTGAAAGTCCTCCACTCTAGGCCATGCTGCTGCTTGGCCATGCTTCACTACCACTATGGAGTAAAATCCTGAAACCAGGAGCCAAAAATGAATCCTTTCTCTGTCAGGCATTTTGTCACAGCAACACAGAAGCTAACTAACACACCATTATGGTTGAAAAAGGGAGTAATATATTAATAGCCTCTTTGGATAATTGTAGTAACTACCCAACTTCAGTAGTTTCTTAACTGGTGACTTTCCCTAACCAGAACATAACTAGTCACATCAGGTCACTAAGACCCATATCCTTTTTAAGGATGTATAGGTATTTCTTTTTGTGACAAGTGGATTTATGTTTTAGTTTAAACCTTTCTTAAACTATTTTGTTTGTTTTGGTTTCAAAATATATATTTATTAACATTTTATAAACAATACAAAAACTCTTACCCAAACATAAATACATCACTCAGGTCTGTGAGATCCATGTCGCCAGTGAAGTTAAAAGGTTATTGGGCAACAAATATTGCTTCAAGTTTTCTTTGAAGTGACAAGCTCACCTTGTTCATTTTCAAGATAATGTCTACTAACTCCAAATAAGATGCTCTTTCAAGTGAAAGTGGTGTTTTATGAAAAAAGTAGTTCTGTTTGTAACTTAAATGATAACAAGTATTATTATTAGAGACAACCATGCCATTTTGATATGCAGCAGAAATGGTTTATGTGTACTGCCTACTTTGTCACACAGAGTATTATAAAGACCTGTACTGAAGTGTTGAGAATTAATGAAATTAATGATTTTTAATTCTTCACCGAGGACATTCTTAAGTAAAACTGGCCTTCTTTTACTATCCTTCCTCCCTCCCTCCCTTCATTCTTTCCTTCATCTTTTTATCTTTTCTTTCTTTCTTTTTTTTATGGTGAGTCTGCAGTGGTGAAGAGCATAGGGATCTTTAGGTGTAGATTGCATCGCCACTTTGATTTGTACTAACGTGCTGATAGCTTGATCCAATATTACTTTTGCACTGTCAATGTAAATGATCACATTGTAAAAAGGGCAAATTTTGTTTTTACCATTATTGTGAAACTACTTTTGCTCTCATAGATCCCCTGAAAAGTCCCCAGGATATTGCGGACCACCTTTGAGAAGGTGAAAGCAGAGGAATGAAAGGCTCCCAGAGAAGAGAGCGTTCCTACTTCCTGACTTTTTGCTGCCCTGACCTGCCCAGACACCCACCCGCTCTCCTCCTGTTTTGTCCTTGGCTGTCCATGATGCAACACTATGATGTCTTTGGGAGCCCCAGGCACTGAGCCTTTTTCTTTGCTCTGCTACTAGCCTCTGTAGAAACACTTTGAAGGGCAGTTGGGGTGAGAATGTTTCTCCCTTTCCTTCCAACTCTAAGAATGTAGTAATGAAAACACTGGCATAACTCTATTAAATCATCAGGTTGCTGAATAAATCCCCTAGAAACAGAACTAACCAGAAATGTGTACTCTTCTGCTTATAGTTTGAACCCTTAAAGGGGCTGTATTCATTACTTTGAATATTTTCCCTACCCATTTACTTTCCCTGAATTGTAACTGAAGAGTTTGGGGAGTTGCAGGCTTTCTAGGTTGGCCATGGGGCTGGCCTGTAGGACAGCTTTCCCTACCGCCACCACAGTAAGTAGATCTGGAAGCTTTGAACTGAGAGTCTGTTGGGCTCCTTTCCAAACTCCTGAGGGCTTGTTTTATATAAAAACATGGCACTTGGCAGCCTGTAGCAAGAGTCGAATCCCTTATTATGCTACTCTAACTAGGTCAAAGAGTATATGTGGTAAGCAAAAATACTTACCTGTGATAGAGGATAATTAATAGGATTAAGTATATTTGGTGAGTTCTGAGTTAAATATGCTAGGATAAGCTTTTATTTGAATCTAAAATTCTGTTTTACTCTCAGAGGTTTTAGAAGAAAATTAAATTTCAGAGCCACAAACACTGGCAGACTTCTAAGAGTCCAAGACTGTGTGTTGGGTAATTTCTTTAAAATTTCATCTATTTATTAAAAACAATATTTATTAAGGACCTACAATGTGCCAACATCGTTCTAGACTTGGAGATGGAAGAGTGAATGAAATCGATCTAGTCCCTGTACTCATAAAGGTTATAATCTAGTGGAGAAAAACAAACAACAATAATAACAAAATACACACACAGAGTAAACAAGTAAATAAGATAATAAATAATAAATAATAAATAATAAAATGAGCATGTGAAGTATATAACACTGGGTGTTGAGATCATGAGTCACAGGTGAGATGGGTCAGAGAAGGCTTCTGGGGAGGTGACATTGAAGCTGAGACCTGAATGGTGGGAAGGTGCCAACTATATGAAAGAGTATTTGAAGCAAGGAGAAAGTCCCTGGTAAGGACTTTCTTCCAGGTTTGCAGATGAGTACCTTCTTATTATATCCTCATGAAGCAGAGAGAGGGAGGGAAGGGTAGAGACAGAGAGAGAGAGAGAGAGGCACGTGGTGGGGGGAGAGAATGAACGAATATGAACAAACTCATGTATTTTCTTGTAAGGGTACTAGTCTCATCATGAGGGCTCTAGCCTCATGACCTAGTTAACTCCCAAAGATCCCATCTCCAAATGGTATCACATTGAAGTTTCTCCATACCCACACATTCGGTCAATAGCAGTCAGACAATTATCTTTTATTGTAAAATAGAAATCAGTTGGAAGATTTAAAATAGGGCATGGCATGACCTGATGGATGTTTCAAAATGGCTACTGTGGTTGCTGGATTGTATAGTGGATTGGAGGAGGCAAGAGTAAGGCAGGGAGTGTAGTTGAGAGGCTATGATAATGGGTTAGCTGGATGGATGCATGGTGGACAGAAGAAGGATTTGAAGATATAATTCAGAAGTAGAGTCAAAAGGGAGGCATAAAGGATATAGCCAGATTTTTTTACCCCTTGAACTACTGGATAGGTGTGGTAAAGGCAGAAATTGAGATGCTTATGATTAGAAATGAATTGGTCTGAGAGATGGGTGGGCAGGCAGTCATCAGGTGCTCATTAAAGATGGAACTCAAGATTTTTGTTTTGTATGTTGTGTCAGGTACAACTGTGTTCAGCTGCAAGAAACCAAAATCTGATAAGACACATCTTAAACAAGAACGCTGTTTGGTTAATTAATCAATTATTTTATTTTCTACACAAAAATTATCCCAAAGATAGACGTGGCTAGGATGGCAGTGATGGTAGCCCATGAATGATATTGAGATCAAACATTCTCTTTGCCCCTTGCTCATCCTTCCTGTGTCTTTTATTCTGTTCAATCTAATAGGAGTGCTGCAGTTCTAGGCATGGTGTTGGTCCTCAAGACAGGAGACATGAAAGCTGCAAGGTGGGAAAGCAAAATCCTTTTCAGAAATTCCCTTTTATTGAATAAAGTTTTATCATGCTCACAATTCTAGCTGCAAGGGAGGCTGAGTTTTTAGTTGAGCACATTGGCTCTCTGGACAAAATTGGGCCCTTTTCACAAGGAGTAAGGGACAAATGCCTCCACGTGTCAGTCAGCTCGTCATGCTGTGGGGGCTTGTGTGTTGCCATGATGCTGAGGGCTATGCCACTGATATTTCAGATACCAGCAGGGCGATCCATGGTAGACTGGTTTCAGCTGAGCTTCCAGACTAAGACAGACTAGGGAGAAAGATCTGGTAGCCCACTCCCGAAGCAACTAGCCATTTAAAATCCTATGAATAGCAGAGAAGCACTGTCAAATACAGTGTCAAAAAATGAGCCCTTCAGACTGGAAACGTTGCCTTCTGGGGAAGAGCAGTGTCAATCTTAATGATGAGAGTGGAGTAAAGCCCTTAGCACTTCTATTTGCTGATGTGACATGACTCAAAATGAGAAGAAACATAGTGACTGCAATAGTGGGCTCAAACAAAAATATCTTATGTATGGCACAGTGCTGGGTGGTGTTTCATTCTGTTGTACACAGGGTTGCTATGAGTTGGACTCAACAGCACCTAACAACACACAACAACATAGAACAAATGGACATTGTGGAGACAGGAAACCAGCACTGTTACTAGGGACACATTAAGTTTTACGTCCCTGGTGACCATTCAGATGGAAAAGTTAAGTTAAGATTGGAAAAACAAGCCTCAAGTTCAGAGAGAGAACAGAGTTGATGATAACAGTTTGGGATGTCATTAGCATGTAGATGTGACATTAGCATTTTAGTTTGGAAATAAGAAAAACCAAGAGGGAAAATTAATCGACTAGGGAGAGAGTACAGTGGAGAACTTGTCAATTTTGATTTTATAATTGTGACTTACCTGAATTAACTTTATAAGCATAATAAAATTTTAATCTATATTTTCTATGTGTCAGAAATTGTTTTGGACACACAGGACAAAAAAGATTCATTCTCTCTTTCTTTCTTTCTTTCTTTCTTTCTTTCTTTCTTTCTTTCTTTCTTCTCTCTGTCTCTCTCTCTCTCTCTCTCTCTCTCTCTCTCTTTCTCCCTGTCTCTGTTTTCTCTCTCTACTGGGAGGTTGGACCCAGGGCCTCATGTGAGCTTTACCACTGAGCTGAACCCCTACTCCATTTTTTACTTTTTATTTTGGGACAGGGTCAACCTAGGTTAGGCAGGCTGCTTCTGGCCTTGAACTTGCAATTGTCCTGCCTCAGCCTCCTGAGTTGTAGAATTACAGGCATGCACCACTATGCCTTGCTGGATGTGTGTCTTCGAAGAAGCTTAGAAAAGAAAACAAATAAATTTTGTTAAATCATTTACTACCATATATATTAAAAATTAATTCATTTACATAGATTTACATATGAAGTATGCAAGTAGTTCCACTGCAGGTTTGCTTTTTAAATGGGAATTTAAGTAATTTACCTTGAATAATGTGAAACCCACCTATATACATATGTACCTCTGCACATTTTAGTTTGGAAATAAGAAAAGTCCAAGCCTTTAAATATAATTGAGTGAAAATCTTATTAATAAATGCATCATGGAATCTTAAATTAACTTTGAATTTTGAGTAGGAAGACCCAGAAATTACTTGTCAGATCACCATGGTTAAGGTTAGTGCTGAATAGTGGCTTATAGACTTAATTGCTACCTATAATTTCACTTGGAAGTTTCAAGGATGCCTCAAGCTTATCATACTACAAACTAAGTACTTTGTCTGATCCACTCCCAATGCCTTAATCACATTTTTTTTGTCTTTTTGTAATGAGTAGTACTAGACAGACATGGTGACACACACCTGTAATCCCAGTGACTCTGGAGGCAGAGGCAGGAGAATTGAAAGGTCCAGGGTAGAGGCAGCCTGTGTAACTTAGTGAGACTCTGACTCAAAATAAAAAATAAAAAAATGGGTTGGAGGTGCAGTCCAATGCTAGAGTACTTGCAAAGTGTGTGTGAGAGTTCATACCCTAAGCACCACAGGGGAAAAAAAATGAAATGACTGTTGCTACTATTATTTTGATTTATACAAGATCTCAAGGTATCATTCTAGAGAGGTCTGTCTCCCTTGCTCCACCCTTCCCAATAAAACTTAGAGATTTTACCTCCAGAGTACATCTTGCCTCTGTATGATCTCTTCTGTTTTGGATCATCATCATTTCACCCCTGCTGTCCAGGTATGCTCCTTAAAAATTCTTCTCTGTAGCTGGAGTGAGTGATTTTGCTAAGCTAAACTGTTGGAGGCTGTCTGGGTAGTGAGTGATGAGCTGGGGTGTGAATTTAGACAGCCTGATTCCTGCGGCTGCACCTGTACCTCTGACTGCGGAATGGCACCTAATAGTGGACACTCACATGCTTGTTGATCTAAACTCAGTGTGCATGTGCTGTCCACACATCCAAGAACTGCTCACATTGAGGAAGTTGGACATGACCTAGCAAAGAAACACTTGCTGTTAAATCTCATTTCTGGCAAAACTGGCAGTGGACCGGGAGGCACTAAAGGGACAACTAGCGCTATTGTACCAAATTACTATCAGCGCTCCTGTTGCCTGAGACATGTGTTCCAGGAGTGGCCGACCTCTATTTTACATCTGTGTTAGTCTTTGTAGCATAAGAAACAAACTAGCATTTAATGGGGACTATTAGTCTTGTGGGGGCTGGGATTTAGCTCAGTTGGTAGAGCGCCGCTCTGCAGCCTCTGAGGTCCCGGGTTCAATTCCCAGCACCACAAAAATGGGAGAAGGACGTGGCAACCCACTCCTGAGGCAATCCCAAAACAATCAGCCATTGAAAACCCTATGAGGGTCACTATGAGTTGGACATGACTCGATGGCACCTAACAACAACAACATTAGTCTTGTCATCTAATTGAGTAATATCTAGTAAATCTTTCATTCAAAACCCAGTGGGAATTTGTAGTTGGAAATGAATGTGAGAAATACTCTATCTCAAAGATACTTTTATATATAAAGACTACACTTGAGTGTGCAAGTGATGTTAAAAAATTCTGTGAAATTTAGTATGTATTGAACACTCATCTTGGGTCTAGAAGTATTAAGAGTGGCTTTTGAGAGTTACAGAACAAATTTATGACAGTTTCTGCACTTCAGAATTTTTCTAGATATCTTGCAAGTGTCTTCTAACAGGTCTTTAAAATGGTATTTTTAAAGAAAAGCCTCAAATATATTACTTTGTTATATTCTGTGAGGATCAAAAGTCATCATGAGTTGATTATAATTTGAAATATAAATGGGAAATGGAGGGTCATGATCTCTGTAAGCCTATTTGTTGCTTCTTAATTGAAATTTGCAGATGACAGAGAACATTGAAAACAGAGTATTAGCTTATAAATGATCAAAAGGTTAGTAACTCCCATAATGCATGTTTTATGATTTTTGCTTAAAATGAGTCTATTATTTTGTATTAGATCAAGTTAGCCATTGTTTAGAATAAAGACCTACATTACTTTCTATTTCAAATAAAACTATAAATAGAAATTCTTACAAATGTCTTATTGCTTTTCTCCCTATTTAATATGAGCTATATCACTTTGGATCAATTATTTAATTTCCTTAAGTCAGAATTCTTTCATTTTAAAGAAAATATTTCCCATTCCTCATTTCTCTGTCTTGATAGTTAGCTAGACATTTACTCACTTATATTCTTTGTAAGTTGTACCCTAGGATTGTACAGAGGGCTGGGGTTTAGCTCAGTTGGGAGGGCGCTGCTCTGCAGTCTCTGAGGTCCCGAGTTCAATTCCCAGCACTACAGAAATGGGAGAGGGATTTGGCAATCCACTCCCGAGGCAATTTCAAAACAATCAGCCATTGGAAACCCTATAAGGGTCACTATGAGTTGGACACGACCTGACGACATCTACAGTGTGGTCATATTCTTCATATTCAGCTCTCTGTCTTTTCATGAACATCTGTTAATATACCTGGGAAAGAATTCTACACACTATGGAATTCAAAATCCAGTTGTCTCATTTTTCATTTTAGCCTGTTATTGGGGTAATCTGCTAATGCTTGTTTGAATGAAGTATTTAGAAAAATATCTACTCTAGTGGGATTTCTCTAGTCTTGTATGAGACAGTAAATGGGGAGCTCTGTGCTTACATGGAGGAAAAATATGTTTTGGTTTTTGTTTAGCCTAATATTATATAAAACTTTAAAGTTTAAATTTGAATGATCATTGCAGATGGGTTGCATAAAACCCAACAACTCATAACGTTTTTCCTGTTTCCATTCACTAGTAAACCACAGAAGTCAAGAGGAAGAAATGTTCTATAAAGTTAGATATAAAATTTGGGTTAGGTTTACAAGATCATGTTTCCTTTTTGTCTCATCTCCAGATTATTTTTAGGCCCCAGGCCTCTGAATCCAAGGTAATCTGCAAGGCAGCTTTGACGTTTTCTCAGAAGTCGTGTCTCCCGTCGTCTTTGTCCCTATCTTGTTTGCAGATGTCTCTGTGGTGAGTCAAATTTGCTTCCTGTTTAAACTGTGCAGACAATTCATTTAATTCAATATCTAGCTTTTGATCCTCTCTGCAAATGTATTATTGTAAGTGATTCCATTCAATAGCTGACACACTTCATCTGCTGATGATATTTGGGTCATTTCATTGTCAACCTTGGCTGAGGTAGAAAAGCAGCTCTTTGGTGTTCCTCTTCCTTAGCAATGTATGGCTCTGATGTGGAGCCTTAGGAGGCAGAAGCATGGCTTGTCTGACTCATTGCCCATTTCTTGCTCCCTTCACTCTTGTTGACCTCTATAATAAGGATAAGGAAGCTATGTATTCTTTGTTCCAACCTCCATTCAAGCAAGGGGTGGCCTTGAGACAGTTCTGGCCAATATAACACAAGCTGAACTCTCCTGAGGAGGGTTTGTTGTTGTTAGATGCCATGGAGTTGGATACAACTCACAGCAGAATGAAACACTACTCAACACTGTGCCCTGCATGTAATCTTTTTTACATTTGAGCCAATTGTCACAGTCACTATGTTTCTTCTCATTTTAGATCATGCTACATCAGTAAAAGGATGTCCAGGGGCTTTACTTCATTCCCATCATTAAGCTCAACTCTACTTTGAGGAGGCAACTCTTCCTGAGTTGTTTCTTGAATGTCTTCCAGCCCATGGGGCTCATTTTCTGGCACTACATATGACAGTGATTCTCTGATATTTATAGGGTTTTCAGTGACTAATTGTTTCGAGAATGGGTTGCTGGGTCTTAGTCTGGAAGCTCAGCTGAAACCTGTCCACTAAGGACAGCCTTGCTGGTGTCTGGAATACTGGTGGCATAGCTTTCAGCATCACACAACGTGCAAGCCTCCATAGCATGACAAGCTGACAGATGGGAGCTAAGGAGAGTTAGGGAAGGGCTTTTTATTTCCTGATTAATAGAACCAGAAGTTTTTAGCACTATTATTTCTTTTCCTTTTGGTCTTGAACATGGTTATAATGTCTAGATCTACAGTAGTCATCTTGCAACTTTGAGGTAATAAAACCACCTAAAAATGATAGAACTCTACCATGGAGCCCCACATTATACAGGACTGCTTCTCCCTAACCATCATATATGAAAAATAATTCCCTATGTGGTCACTTTAATACAGGGCTACATATTCTTTGTAATCCAATTTCTCTCCCTGTGAATACAGGCCAGTCTTAGTGACTTGCTTCTACAAATAGAATGGAGCAGAAGTGACACTGCATGAGTTCCCACATTAAGTTTCTGCCTTCTTCTTTTTTTCTGGGATGTGCCTTAGGAGGCTTGAACTGACATGCTAGAAGTCAGTTTACACTGGAACCACGTGGAAGATTACAGAAAGGTAGAGACGGCCGAGGGGCCCCACCTGCACCAGCCTCCCCTCTCTGAGTCTTAGTAAGAACTACCAAAATGTGAGGGTGCTAGCTCTCAGGTGACTGCAGTCCCTAGCCAGCAGGCTGCCCTCATTGATGCCAAGTGGAGCAGACAAGCTGCCCTCCCCTAAGCCCTTCCCAAATTGGAGATTGGTGAGCAAAGTAGATGTTTTTTCAAACCACTTTTAGGGTGATTTGTTATATGGTATTAGAAAACCTAAGCACCTTATTTTTTATACCACTGTTAGTTGGATGTTTTGTTACTTGCAACCAAAAGCATCTCTATCTGGAATGCTTAGCAGAGAAGATTCAAAGAAATTGCTAAAGTGACCCATTCAAAACACTGTGTGTGCTAATTTGCCATTCTATTTTTCTCTTAGCCTGGTAGTGCTAATCAAATTCACCATAGGTCTGACATCACACTTTTCCACTGAAGTTGATACTGACTTAGTTACACAAAGGTTTTATTTATAATAGGTCCAGTCTGGTAGGAGGGGCTGGGATTTAACTCAGTTGGTAGAGTGCTGCTCTGCGGTCTCTGAGGTCCTGGGTTTGATTCCCAGCACCACAAAAATGGGAGAAGGACGTGCAATCAATCCACTTCCAACGCAATCCCCAAAACAATCAGCCATTGAAAACCCTATGAGTCAGACACTACTTAACGGCATCTAACAACAAGAAGTCTGGTAGAAATGTAGAAAATGAGGAAATTCAATTCAGAACACCGTCCTCTTTGTTTTCCTGCTCATTTGGTATTTTGGTAATAACAAAGATAGTATCAGTAGCTATCATCAGTGGGTAAAGCTTGTGAGTTCTCAACTTTCCTCAGTGTTTGAAGATGTTTTCTTAATGAAATGTTGCTAGCGTTTGACAATGTTGTTCTTTCATTGACATTTGCAGCTTTTTATTTATTTATTATTTATTTATTTTTAGTTAGTGATGGAGATATGATTGATATTGATAATAAAGACATAGTAGAATTAAAGATTTTAAGTTTTATCTTGGCAAGACATATTCTTTCTGCAGAAAGGTTGCCAGCTGCAGGTCTAATTAGCAAGCAAGCACACAGGTGGGAGCTCAGTCTGGTCTTTTACTTTCTAACACAATTCCTATGACTAGGTCTCACCCAATTGGTTAGGGTTTTGACCACGCAATCTTGGCTAAACCTGGTTGGCTAATAGTGGGAAGGAGAAGAGGGGCTAGGCTGAGACTTTCTCGAGGACAAGGAATTTAGAACAAAGAAACTTTATAAGGCTGGGCATGTCTGGGCATGTCTGGCCACATGAAGGGAGATAAGGAGGCTTGAGGGAGAACAGAGAGCCCCACGGATATGAAATATGGGAAGGGTGTACAGTAGGGTAATAATTTATATAAAATAGTGTATAAGAAAAGATTACTTATATTTTCACATTAGTATACAATATAATGAATTTCATTGTGGCATTTCCATATAGTTTTATCATGTACTTTGTTCTTATTCATTCCCTCATTAACACCCAAGTTGCTTCCATGCCCTTCCACTATTATGTACTCCCCCACAAATATCTCCTTGTACTTTCCAGTTATTCATATATATATAATATATATATATATACATAATATATATATATTATATATATATGTATATGCACACACACATGTATTTTTTCTAAAGTAGATCTAACTTTCTAATATGAGAAAATCTGGCTTACTTTGCTTAAAATAATGATCTCTAGTACCATCCATTTTTCTGCAAATGACATAATTTTATTTTTCTTTATGGCTGAATAAAATTCCTTTGTATATGTATATGACATTTTTTAATCCATCCATCTGTTGATGGGCATCTGGGATGATTTCATATCTTGGCTATTGTGAACAGTGCTTTGCAGCCTTTTAAATAGATAAATACTTATGTCATGTCTGGTAGGCCATATTCTTTGGAACAAAATACCATTAGTTCCCATTTTTTGAAGGGTGGATGCTCACTCATGATTGTTGGAATTTACCTAAAGCTTTTAATATATGATTTTAATTATACATTTATTTATAAATCTTGCATTTAGAAACTTATAAGTTTGTTGTAGATTAATATTGATACCCTTACACAGGAGATAGGAGCTATGGTGTAAATTAAAAATCTTTTATCCCTAGGTAATGTAATGCTATTTATTTATTTATTTTTGTGGTACTGGGGAGTTGAACCCAGGGCCTCACACATGCTTTGCAAGTGCTCTACCACTGAGCTGCACCTCCAGCCCACTTTTTACTTTTAATTTTGAGACAGGATCTCACTAAATTATGCAGAGTACCTCTGGCTTCGAACTTGGAATCTTCCTGCCTCTGCCTCCTTAGTTGCTGGGATTACAGGCCTGCACCACCAAGCCCGTCATATAATGAATGCTATTTGTAGTGATGGGAATTCCTAAGCAGCTTTGTAATACCGTTTTGGCAATTTTCTTCTCCCATTTCATTGAAAATTTAAACCTGAAGGAACAGAACTGTAACTCCTGAAAGTTGGTTGCACAAAAGCCAATTGCATTTTTCAGTGTTTATTTACTCAATGTCCACATCCTTAAACTGTTGACAGATCCAGTGGTGTGGAGCAGTGCAAGTGTCCTTGTGCTGATCCGGGAGGGAAGGGTGTGGAGCCTGGGTTGGAGCAGAGAGGGCCCCTGCAAAGAGAAGTTTCATAAATGATAGCATATGCAGAAACAGCCTCTGGGATTTGAAAATAGCTGGGTAGGGAGTGTCAGCCTTCTTTGGATCTGACTTCCTGATTTACTGTCCTTAAGGGTCAGACTCATATTCCTGGGTGGGCTGGAGAGTCTGTTAAAGTGCACCAATTCCTAATAGCATGCCTGCACAATAGTTTAAAGAGCCTGGGAATGTTTTTTGTTTCAAGGCAGCAAGGTGCTGGATGCAAAAGCTGAATCAACATCTCATTGAGAAGCCAAAACAGGGCAGATGTACCTTGCTGAGCCTCAAATGAGGTTGCTTCCAGCATGACTTCCTTAAGCATACAGGAAACAAACAAACAGAGACGACAATTGCTTTTCCATAGCAGCCCCAAAGAAGATTTTAAAAAGCACTAATTTCCCATCCTGTCCTTCTTCTACCTACCCATCCCTTTTTAAGGGAACTGAGTTATGGATACATGAGACAATGCCTTGTATTCATGCTACCTGATATTTTTATTTTTTTTTGACCTGTGAAAAATAAGCTGTCACCACATAACTACTCTGGCATCAGAGATTCCTTGGGGCCAGTATCATAATTTACTTGGCACCGAGCCCCCTTTTAGCCCCTGAGGGGGAAAAGTACATAATGGACAACCATATAAAACTATGGGAGTGGTGGAAGTAGTGGTGAAACTTAACAAAATTCAGAAAACAACAAATACAACCTGCCCAGATTGTCCCTGAGCCCTGAGCACGCTAATCTGGCCAGATCCTCAGGTCATTAAGGAGAGTCAGGTATTTCTGTCCTTTGGCTGTTGTGTGCTCTAGATTTCAGATGGGGACATCCTTTGCTTAAGACTCTTAGCCTCAATCCCGAGCTTTCCCCACACCCTTAGCTAATGCCTGTGTAACAAGCTCCATGCAGGCAGCTACTGCTTCCATCTCAAGATAAAGGTTCAAAGAGCTAGTTAATTTCATCCCTATACACATCACATTTAGGATTTCTTTTTAGGGATGAAAATACCTTTTTTATCCTCACAGTTTGGAAACCTTAGGGAAAGTCTGCCAATTCCAACTACTTGGATTCTACCTGACCCTTCCAACTTGCAGTTGTCTCAAAACATGTAATTGTGATCCCTGGGAAAAGCTTGAGACTGAAAATCCCATCTGACCTTTCATCCTTGGTCTTGGCCAGCCTTCCCCATCACCCTTGAGGAGCCGACCTCACCACCAAGCCGACCACCCCACCTCTATGCTGCTATTTTCTCATGTTTTCATTGCTTTGTGCTTCCTTTCACTGCAAGCTTATACCCACCTTCCCTGCCCACTGAACTCCCCCTCCATGGTAAATTCCCTCAGCCCTCGGCCTCATTTACATGCTCATCTCCCTTAGTCCTCCCAAGTAATGACTGCCCTTTTCCACAATTCCCTTATAAACCACAGAATTGGGGGTGGTAAGTGAGGGATGGGGTTAGGAAGGAAGTGGTAAACTTTCTGCAAAGGTGCACACAGTGAATATCTTTGTGAGCAATACAGTCTGCTATAACTACTCAAGTCTGCCATTGTAGCACAAAAGCAACCACAGATAGTGAGTAAACCAATGACTAAGTCTCAAAAAAAAATAACTTTATTTATGTACATTGAAATTTGAATTTCATGTAATTTTCACATATTACCAAAGCCTATTCCTTTTTTGAAAAATTTCTAACTACTTGTTGTTGTTGTTGTTAGGTGCCGTCGAGTCGGTATCCAACTCATAGCGACCCTCTGTACCACAGGGGAAACATGATTGTCAGTGCTTCTCTGCTGTTCATAGGGTTTTCAATGGCAGATTGATTTTTGGGAGGGGGTTGCCAGGTCCTTCTCCCAAGCCTACAGCTTCTGGTGTTCCCAGGCAGTCTCCCATCCAGGTACTAACCAGGCCCGACCCTGCTTAGCTTCCGAGATCTGACAGGATCGGATGCCACAGGGCTACAGCTGCAGGCTCTAACTACTTAACAAATGTAAAAACCATTCTTAGCTATTGAGCCATACAAAAAGATGGGGTGGACAAAATTTGGCTCCTGGGCTATAGTCTGTGGACTCCTGCTCTAAGTCAGTGCTTCTCAAACTTTAATGAACTCATACATCACTGGGGTCTTGGTAAGATGTGGACGGAGTCAGAGAATCTGAGGTGGAGCCTGAGATTCTATATTTTGAACACACTAGGTGATGTGGGGCTGGGATTTAGCTCAGTTGGTAGAGCGCTGCACTGCAGTCTCTGAGGTCCCTAGTTCAATTCCCAGCACTGCAAAAATGGGAGAAGGACCTGGCAATCCACTCCCAAGGCAATCCTGAAACAATCTGCCATTGAAAACCCTATGAGGGTCGCTATGAGTCGGATACTGACCCGAGGGCACCTAACAACAACAACAACAACAAGGTGATGTGAGTGCTCCTCACTTTGAGTAACAAGGACTATAGTTGTTGAAGTGGAGAGCACTTTTCTATAATAAAGACATAAAAATAGGTTAATGATACAGGAAAATGCTCGGAGCATAATTCACGGATGGAAAGCAAGGGAGTGGAAGGAGCAGGTTTTCAAAGCAGGCAAGCTCCCACTTACCAGCGATGTGAATCTAGACACATTTCTTAACTTTTCTCAGTTTCTGTTTATTCAAGTATAAAACAAGGTACTAATCTTTGCCTCAGATGGTGGTTTTGGGTTTTAACATGATAATGCACATTGACATTCAGTACCTTAGCAGGTGTTCAATTGTAGCCCTTATTATTTTAAATTAAAAAGCAAGACATGAACCTGTGCATAATAAATTAAGAAGAATTTTAATTTTGAGTGCTTCAGGGGATTTCCTTCCTTTCTTTCTTAGATCCAATTTGCAAGGGTCATGCCCATTCATTCATTCAAGAAATATTTGCTGAGTTCCTACTTCTGCCAGGCAATGCACTTTGCCAAATCAGCTAGGACGAGTAAAATGTAAGCTCGCATAAGTTGGGGGTGTAGATAGAAAAAAAAACAACTTCAGCACAGAATAAAAGCCATGTGAGGGAATGTGGAGAGTGCTGGGGCCTTTACTCTGCTGTAGGAAAGGCCAGAGGGATGCCACACAGGTGACTAACTGTCCTTCAAAAGAGGAGTGTGGGTCTGACTGATGGAGGAAGAGGCAAAGGCAGTGGGAAATTCAGGGGAAGTCAGATAACCTAGACCTTTGTGGTGTGTGGTTGTGGCAAGACCCCCAGTAGTCAGCACAGATGAAGGCCTTTATATCAGGGTTTTGCATTGGCTGGTTATCAGCCCTGAGGGGGCTGTTATCCTTTCTGGGGAAACAGCCTGACCCCGACCATAACTCATGCCAGCAGAGACTCTGAGAAGAGACAGTGTCCAAAAATGCCCAAATGTGTTTCTGGGTTTACCTTTACACCTGCCTGGCTCAGTAATTGCCTACTAAGAGTCTTTACAGCTGCTGGGGCTCCTGATACAAAGCCTGGTGTCTGCCATGGTGAGTTTATCCTCCAGTACAGGAAATGGGCTCTCCGATTACTATACCCCAGGGCGAAGGGGGGCAAAACCAGAGTCTTGCAGAACTCTACAGGAAAGGGCAAATGATAATAAGGAGATTGGATCTGAGGGTGGGAGCTCCAAAAGGGCTTCATGGCAGAAGCAGCATTTGAGTCAGCCGTGAAGATGGGTGTTTCTGTCTCTGGATGCTCCCTTCAAGATCTCCATCTTGCTGGGGGGTCAGGGGGATAATGTGGGTCCATTTGTATAAATAACTACATTCAGTCCTTGGTCTGGGAACTGACAGGAGGCTCCTGAACTGACCTAGTATTGAGAAAGTGCTGTCTGGACAGTTCCTGGCAATATTTCTTCTGTTTCCCCTTCTTGATTTCCTTTTGCCCTCCACAGCAGGGCTGCTGAAAGAGAGGGGGTATGTAAGGTGCAGGGGGATTTAAGGAGGATACCAAACCTCTTCCGGGCTGGTGCCTCTGCGTCGTAACTTGTGGTATCCTGCGTGGCATCATATGGGTTCCGGCCTGCTCTCCTCTCTAGTAATCCCACTTTACTCGATGGTGTAGGATGGCTTTTTCTGCCTTAATGTTCTCCTAATTCCTGCCTGATCTTTCTGATGTGATTTCTCTCCATCCCACCTGCCCTAACTTGAGAGTTTGCCTCATCTGACCTATCTGGGAACCCCAGAGCGCCCTAGTGGAATTGCCTGGCCTCAGGAGAGGTTTGTCCTGGGAACCTGGAGCTGATAAGAGGACTTGGAGGAGGCACCAGGGGGCTATTCACAGACCAGCCTGTGGACTAACTTTGGGCTCTGTGAGGGGGTAGGGAGGTGTCTGCAGACAAAAGTGCAAAGGGTTGAGATTTTTTTTGAGGGGGGTTCTTTGTTTTACAAGGAACTTTCTGAGACAGAGATCTACGAGCAATGCTGTTTCAGGGCTTAGGTGGGGAAATGTTACTCAGGGAGAGCTCAGACCTTGCCAGTCATGTGTAGAACTAGTGCTTACAGAGTCCTAAACTCTCTGCCTGCCTTGGCTCAGTTCTTATCTGTGCAGAGGGTCAGGGGAGAGGGACATTTTCTCCATGGAAGAGTATTTGTTGTCCTGATTGTTGCAGTTGTGAGATCTGTAAATCACTCCCCAGGAAGCAGCAGAGTCCTCATGGAGGCCTGGGGGAAGGGTGCTGCTCCAAATGGTCACCTGGAATAGCAGCATGACTGATGAGAGCGGGAGGCAGGAACAGAAGGCATTGGTGAACAGATGCAAGACGCCCTTGGACATTCCCAAGTGTGGGAGAAAAGATTGCTGAGGTCTTTCTTTATACGGTAGTGGAGAGTGCATACATAAAACATGAATTGCCATTGTTAACGTAGCCTCCTCTGTACTTGCTGGGGTTTTGGAGAAATCCGAGTTACACTTGTAAATGTGCACATATATACATGAAATTAATATTGAAAGCTGGAAATGGTGTTATCCAACCCAGTCACAAAGACTGACATTCATAGGTCTCTGAGCACAGGGGCTCTATTTAGTGTAGATACAGATCAGCATACCTATAGTCCTTTCCCAAAGCTTCCTAGACCACTCTCAGCAGTACACAGCAGCATGTCATGCACTTCCTCCTCATTAAATAGGAGCACATGGTTAGCTGGATTCTTATTTGTAGATGACGTGTCTTGCCCCTTAAAAATGTGTCCTGGGATTTTGTCATTTTTGTTCAATTCTGTGCCCTAGGGACTAAGACAATGCCCAGCATACAGTAGGTGCTTAATCTTTATGAATGAATGAACACTGGGGTTTTCCAGATGAGATGGAAGCCGCGTCTCTCCTTTCCCAGCTGCTATTACTTTTGCAACTCTACCTTGAGCCCTCAGCCTGTGGAAATTGCTTCCTTTTAGCAGAGACTGACGGTAGCACTGGGCATTATGGAGCAGTGTGTGGGTGTGGATTCTTGTGCAGTCATGGAGACTCCTACCTTAGCAGATTGTCCCAAAAGCTCTGAGGGACCTTCAGGAAGAACACTCTAAAGCTCCTCTTCCTTAAAACACATATGTTTTCCCATTATGAGAATAACACATGCTTGTTAAAGATGCGAAATTCTAGGAACAGATGAAAGTGGAAAAATTGCCCATAGTTCCTTTACCCAATCACAAATACATCTTTTTTTCTCCTGGATTATCAAATAGCTTTTAAATCTACCCTCTGATCTAGTCCCAGGGCCAGGGAGAGATCTTTCTGAAACACAGATCTTCAACACTTCAAAGGCTTCCTTTTGCCCCCGTTAGTGTCCAAACTACTCAACAGGGTCGGTTCTGCTTGTCTCTTCAGCTTCCTATACCTCTGAGCCCCTATCCTATTACACTTGTGCCGAATGGAATTTCCTTCAATTCTTCAAACAAACTGCACCTTCTCAAGTTTTTTTCTGCTTGGAACTCTCTCCACCTTTCTTGGTCCTAGTCTTCCTCTCTTTTATTCTGCGTCTTGGTCTGTGTTTTCTGTCTTTTCATTTTCCCTCTCTCTGCTTCAGTGTTTTACTTTCCCTAAAAATCCTCCTGGACTGTCCTTCTTTTCCCCACGAAATCTGAATTTGGAGGTTCTCCTATGGGCTTTGAAAACCCTCAAATTTTTCCCATCATCTGACTCATCATACAGTATTCTAGTGATTCTCTGAGAGGGTATCTCTGTCCTCAGTGCTCAGCCCCAGTGTCTCGTTCAATTCACACAGCTCAAAAAGTATTTATCAAAGTCAATTTAGGTTGAATCACTATTTGCATTTTGGACATATTTCCTCTTAACCTTTGCTTTAATTCCTTTGCATTTTCTACTTTACATAGTTATAATTAATCATGTATATAATATAGATCATATTATGTAAAAATTAACTATTTTCCCTTTTCATTATATGAAAATATAAATATATAAATATAAATAAATATATGAAAATATGAAAATAAAAAAATATGAAAATATAAAAAAAAATATATATGAAGTATATTTAACTTTATCCAATCTTTGTGGACTTCATTTTAATGACTGTATACTATTTCACCAAGTAGATGTATTCAACTGATCTTCTGTTGTTGAATATTCAGTGAATATTTTGATGATTTTGCTTCATTTTAATGACTATATACTATTCTACCAACTAGATGTACTCTACTTATCTTTTAATGTTGAATATTTAGTGAATATTTTGATGGTTTTGTTTCTTTCAATTCATTGATTCTGCTAGTAAAATGTATGAGTATCTTTGGGCACAGCAGTTTCATATTTTGAAATATTTTCTTAAAACACCCAAAGTAAAATTCTAAGACATTTCAAGTTCATAGTACATGCTACCTAATTGCCTTCCCAAAGGGTTATTTACCTATTTCTCCAACAATTTATGCAAGTGCTCACTTCACTCACCCTCACCAAGGTCCCTTCCTTTTCAATCACTAAAAACCCTTAAAAAACACAGATGTCCCAGAGGCAGCAGTTTGTGGCACCCAGGGCCAACATTTGACCCTCTTCTCACTCCCTTCTGAAGGTAGCTCCTGCCTGCAGAGGGCAAACTTTCCTGGTTCTCACTCTGCCAAGCTGTACAACCTCAAATGGGATGTTTAATCACTCTGAGCATCTGTTTCCTCATTTCGGGGGGATGAAATAGCTGTAAAAGTGCTGTATTGATTGTATTTCAAACCCTTTAAATGGTCCAGGGCAACCTCTTCTCTCATATTCTACGCTCAAATTAACACATGTATGCATACTTGTGCTCGTGCACAACCCATATGACCCGAGCACACCATCCTCTAAGATCATCTTCTTACCATGTCCTATAGTTTCTAGTCTTTCCTTCCTTCTCCCTCTCTCTTCCTTCCCTTCCCTTTCCTTCCTTCCTTCCTTCCTTCCTTTCCTTTCTCTTCCCTTCCTTCTTTCTTCCTTTCCCTTCCCCCAACTCTCCCTCTTTTACTTTTCCCTTCCTGTGCCATTCATTCATTTATTCCACAAAATTATTCAACAACTACAAGCCCAGGGGGCTGGGATTTAGCTCAGTTGGTAGAGTGCTGCTCTGCAGTCTCTGAGGTCCCAGGTTCGATTCCCAGCACCACAAACATGGGAGAAGGACATGGCAATCCACTTCTGAGGCAATCCCTAAACAGTCAGCCATTGAAAACCCTATGAGGGTCGCTATGAGTCAGACATGATTCGATGGCACCTAACAACAACAACAACAACACAACAACAACAACTAGCCCAGTCATAAGTGCTGGGATGCATAGAAAAATGGCAGTCTGTCTTCATGGACTTTACCTTTTGGTGGAGAAGACAGATTAAGACAACAACAAGCAAACCCATACATTACCAAGCCACACAGGGGGGTGGGCATAATGGAGGAAACAGACGGAAAGCTGAGAGAGAGAACCCTGGGAAGTTCTTGGGGCGCTCTCCCTCACTCTGTCTTCCCCTCAGCCCCTTCCTGTGTTCTCTCCTCAGGGTCTTCACCACTGATTGACACAGTGCACAGACTGTTTCTGGGCTTCTTTGTTGTCTGTCTCCCCCAGCTTGAAGGTAAGCCCCACTAGGGTAGGGCTTGGCTGTTGGCTGCTGTGCCTGGCCCACTGTCAACAAACGATGTTTCTCAGGAGGCACTTGCTGGCCGTCTGCATGAATGGAGGGCCTTGGGAGCTGTGCATGGAAATTTGCATGATGGGGGCTGGGAGCCATGTGTAAAGAGAGGCTGAGTCAGAAGCCCAGAGAGGCCGAGTCAGGGTGAGCAAGGGGCAGTGCCACAGAAGGAGTTTGCCAGGCCTTATGGGCCCCAGGAGGGATTGGGCAGAGCAATAGGAAAACACTGGATGCTTTGCTTTGGTGGGATGCTGGGATATGGTTCCCTGGGGTGGCAGGGTATGATTAAAGTATTTGTGTGGGGGTGGGCAGAGCAGGGTGGGGTGAGAAATCCACACAGTGAGTTCTTGTAACTGGCTTTGTTTTCAGTCTGTGACCCACTTTCTCCCTGTTGGGTGAGGAGGGCCAGACTCCTTTCAAGCCCATTGTTTTAGGACCTTACAATGATCAGGCAGTGAGTTTGTAAATATATTCTCTGAGTTACTCATCTTATACCTTGATCTCCAGCCTCTCCTGGCCGACCTAGACGGGAATCTCACTCCTGAAGTGGGGTCTAGCACTGTGATTTTGGGGACCACGGTGGATCTGACCCAGATTTGGCAATTTGGGAGAAAGTCTTGTATTTTTTTGTGATCTTAATGTCAAAAGTGAAGTCAGGGATTTTCCTTAAACTCTGCCCTTGGCCTGATGATACAGAGTTTTTTGTCCAGCCTGGTTTATTTTTCTCTGATCTCTTTGGGGTCTCCTGGAGAGTTGTTGTGAGAATTGAGCCCCTGAGAAGCAGTCCATGCCCCTCACGAAGGAGCTCTCTGGGGAGCTGGGCTGAGGGGAAGGCCCACGGGTCTCCAGCCCTTGTCATGCAGCAGTCAGGGGCTGCATGCAGTGGGGGGCGGGGAGCGGGGGGGGGGGGGGGCGGGTGCTCCCTTCCCCAAGGCCTCTGACCCTGGCAGTTTGGTGCCCACGTCAGCAATCCCTGCCACAACATCCTAGAGCTCCCTAACCATTTCAGGTGCAAACAGCTTCCTTCCTGCTCACTGACTTGCTGCTCAGATCCTCCTGTTGGCCACGTTCTCCCGCCCAGGGAATATCTGCCATTGTGAACCACCTTTCTCGGCTCCCCTCAGTTCAGCCATGTTATTATCTGTCCCTGAGGGGCCTGTTTCCCTTTGCGCAGTTCTGGGCCCTGAGCAAATTGGACAATGTGTGGGCTCCATAGAGCTGGAAGCTGTGCCAGTAGCACAGAGGAAAACGAAAACTGCAAATCGAGAGGTGGCCAACCTGGGAGATTCCAACGGAGGTACATGAGAAATACTGTTTCCCTTTCCTGGAGGAGGCGGGGCGGGGCGGGGGGGGGGGGGGGGGGAAGTCCTTGTTTTGTTTTGATTGCGAACATATGGCCCTGCTAGATCCAATTGTTGTAATTGTGTTACAGTAAAAACAGGATTAATCTGGCACACCTTTAATAGGACACCTAATTGTTACTGGGTTGCTTGGCAATTAGGCATACCCTGCAAGCAATTCACTAATGTCCTATTCCTTTTACTCAGTTAAACCGCACTTTGTTTTTCTCATCTCACTCCACTTCTCCAGCATCTGTAATCAGCATCGATAGTATTTCCTGATAGTGCTGTGTTTATATCATATGAGCACGGAGCACTCTGTAGCGATTATCCTGAAGAGGAAAACAGGCAGAGTCTGAACACATAATTAACAACTGGAAAGGTCAATACTGTGTTCTGATCCTGGCGTTCTGATTTCAGCTCATCATTCTTTCAACAGTAACACACACTCTTGTGTAAACACTCCCCTCAAACGTGCTGAAGGTTTTAGGAACTCATTTACCCAGAGCAGGGGTTGTGGCTGGGGAAAAATGTAAGGACGTTCTTGCAGCAAAATGGAACAGAAGTCTTCGTCTTGGGGGCTTAGGGTGTTAAAAATAGAGGGGGTGGAATAGGTTATAGGAGGAGGGGCTGAGAGCACAGTTCACATGCTTTGTTTTTCCCTTACTCCCACTTCACCCCTGTATCTAAAATATTTGGAACAAGTTTGCATTGGGGCCAGTCTTATTGTAAGAAATCCCTTCCTGAAAGAATGGTCCCGCTTACTTGCATATTGCTCACAGAGATATATTTCATTCCAAAAATCGGAGTAAAAAGGCATACAGGTGGAGAAGAATATAAAAGATTTAACCTTTGCAGGTCTGATGGGGAGGTGGAGAGTGACTTAGGAGGGTGAGGAGCAGGTGGAACAATTCATGGGAGGATGGAGGAAAAAGAAGTGAGAGAGGAGACTGAAGAAAGACACACTTCCCCACTTCCTGATGTTGCCACGTGGCCCTGCATTATACAGTCTTTTGTACTCAGAGCCCTACACTTATTCCCTTGGAAATATGGGTTTTCTTCATTTACTTCCTGCCAGGAAACTTCTGGGACTCTGCTTGCTGAGGACAGGGTCACTCAGTCTCTGATGGCAGTTAGAATTGCTTAGAAGCCTTTGGGGGCAAGTGGCTTACTTCAGACAGGTTGGTTCGCAGGGGGAGTTTGAGCTGTGCTTTGTGGCAGTCCTGTGGATGCTTTGGTTTTTGTGGGTATTGAACATGAGTACGACCCTGGAGAAGGCAACTGCAAAGTGCAAAAAGATGCTGAAGCCAGTTGAGCAATCTGCTCTTTGCCAGCTTAAAAGTCCTGAATGAAAAGCTATTTCAGAATAGGTCAGATGGACAGATGGCAGCTCATAGTTGCTATGGTAGCCAACAAACATGTTTGGCCTCCAGAGGCCCTGCCCCTGAAGAGCATGATGGCTTTTGTTATGAAAGTCATGAACTCTACTTCATCTATTTCCTCACTATTTATTTTTAAAGTTGTTAATGGTAATGAATTACACATTACCTGCAGCCCATCTCTGTCCAGGTTCGGTGCTAACCCTGGGCCCCCACGTCTACCTCCACCGTGGTGTGTGGTTCTGACCTCTCTCAGAGCCTGCAGAGCTTTACAGGAATCATAGAAAAGCACATAGGAGTGTGACAATGAATTGATTGTAGCTCTGCGCTGTAACTTTAATCTCTGTAGCCTTCAGTTCCATTAATAGGGGGATAAAAATATCTGCCCTACCTTACAGGGCTTTGTGAGGATTCCTGATACAAAAGTGATATAAAAGTGATTTGCAAACACTTAGTGCATGATATTTATTTAAGAGGAAGTATAGTAATTTAACTTTGTGATCTTCAGATAGAATGCTTATTATAATTAACAGATATGTTTCCTTTTAAATGTTAACCCCGATTAAGTGATAGTGGCTCCCTGTGTTGAGAAGGATTCTGAGGCCACGTCCAACCTCACTGGGGAATGGTGGCAATCACTTAGAGATGCCTATGATGTGTGAAGGAGGCAGAAGGGCATCACAAGTGCTGTACAGTTGCTGCCTTGGTTTGGGACATTCCTTTCATTGCTCCTTGCTGCTGCATTGGAAAGTCAGGAACTCACTACTCTTCTGTAGCTTCTTTGATGTCTATTTCCTGGAGCTGATTCATGGAAAATAAACTCCTAATATTCTGGGCAGAACCAATTATTTTATTTTTTAAACAATATTTTGATTTCTTACTGGCATAACTGAAATGTATTTGTTGTTAGACATTTGACAAATCACAGGGAAGCAGACAGAATAATCTCATCTTTCCTGGATAACTTTTAACATTTTGGTCATACATTTCATGATTCTCGGTCTGGTTTATTTATATACATTTAATGATCATTAATTGCAGTGTAGAGAATGAATTGTAAGTAGACAGTGTGGATTCAGGGAGACCAATTGGGAAGCTCTTATAGAAGCCCAGGAGAGAGGCTGGTGGCCTGACAGAGGGGTAGGCAGGGGAGATGGTAAGAGGTGGATTTGGTGTATATTTTAAATGGAGAGACAATGGGACTTGCTAATGGACTGTTTGTAAGATGAGAGAAGGAAGGCATCAAAAGGATGACATCTTGGTTTCCAGTCCTACTTCTGGTGAAATGGCAATCCATTTACTGAGAGAGAAGCAGGTGTGTAGTGTTTGCGCGTGTAGGAGGTGGAGATGGTGATGGTAATCAATTTTGCATATGAGAAGGCTGAGTAAAAATTTCACACCCAAGTGAAGATTTCTAGCAAGCACTTGGATATGTGTTGGAGGAACAGTGGAAGAGATTTTTTTTTTTTTTTTTTTTTTTGTGGTACTGGGGTTTAAACTCAGGGCCTCAAGCTTGCATGCTTTGCAAGTGCTGTACCACTGAGCTGCACCTTCAGCCCATTTTTTTACTTTTGAGGCAGGGTCTTGCTACGTTACACAGATTACCTCTGGTCTCGAACTTGTGATCCTTCTGCCTCCACCTTCTGGGTTGCTGGGATTACAAGTGTGCGCCGCCACGCCTGGCTTGGGAAGGGAGGCTTTAATTTAAGTATCATCGGCACAGAAAGGATATAAAAGAGATGGGACAGGGCTAGGGAGTTAAATATAGATGAAAACTAAGACTAAGTGCTCCTTGGGAAGAGGAGGAGGACATAGTCTGGGACCAAAGGAACAGCCAGGGGTTTAGGGAAGAAGCCAGGAGAGGGTGCAGGAATTGGAGGCCAAGAAAAGAGGGTAGTTCCAGAGAAAGGAAGAGTGTCATCTCTTTTTGTATATACGTGTTGTTGTTGTTAGGTGCTGTTGAGTCGGTATCCTACTCATAGCGACCCTCTGTACAACAGGGGAAACACTATTGTCAGTGCTTCTCTGCTGTTCTTAGGGTTTTCAATGGCAGATTGATTTTGGGGGGGTGGTTGCCAGATCCTTCTCCCAAGCCTACAGCTTCTGGTGTTCCCATCCAAGTACTAACCAGGCCCGACCCTGCTTAGCTTCCGAGATCTGACGGGATCGGATGCCACAGGGCTACGGCTGCAGGCTTGTATATACATACTCACACACATATAGAACACATAGGCACACACACATTTTTATATGAGAGTATGTGTATTTTGTATAAGTATCATAGACATTTCTCACGACCTTAAAAAACCTACTGAAATATTATTTTGAATGGCACTAAAATATTCTATCCTTATGGATATAACCTTGGAAGGGACATCCCTGAATAGATACCTGGTATTTCCTTAGATTAAATTCCGAAGAGGACTTGTGTAGATAGCAAAACGTTTAAGGCTTTTGACACATGTTATCAAATTGCCTCTCAGAGAAGTTTTACTGGGGTTGTACACTCCACCAGCAGTCAGCTGAGACCAAGTATTTGACAACCACAGTCACCACTAAAAGTGTGTGTGTGTGTGTGTGTGTGTGTGTGTGTGTGTGTGTGTGATGCTATGTAGTTTCTTTCCATTTGCATGACTTCAATAATGGAAGTCAAATGTGTGCAGTCTGGGTGGGAGCAAGCTGATCCTGACCCCTGTATGGTTCAATGTGGGAAAATGAATGCAAACACTACCCAGGTCAGCCACTATGGCAGGAGGGCTGCTGAGGAAGAGGAAAGCTGGTTCCAAGCCAGTTTCTTTGGTTTGGGGTAGAACAGAATTTCGTCAGAGCCACAGGAGATGTGTGGTTCCCACAACTCAATGCCTCCTCCCTCCCATCTGACTTCCTGTGGGCTCAGTCTGGGAAAGAGCGTGGTCACTAAGAGGGAGAAGTATCTCTCCTCAGCCAGCCGCCAGAGCCCACATGTGCTAGGTGGCAGCGTTTGTGTTATCCTGGGAACAACACCCCGTGTTGCCCAACTCAACAACAAACATGAGCCAGGGGACCAGGGAGATGGGCCCGAGTACAGTGGCTTTTCCTGACTGGGTGGAGCCATTTCATTTCCGGCAGGCCAGGCTTCTGTGTAGAGACCTTAAGAACCCTCCTCCCCACCTCCTTCCTGGGCATCTGTCCAGCTGAAGTGGAAAGAGGGTGTGTTGAAACTGCAGGGGACACAGCATCTTTGTGTTGCTGAGGACAATTGCACCATGCTGCTAGGCTATAGATGTGGAAATCAAAAACACTGAAGAGATAAGAATCTTAAGAATGTGTGGGACATCAAGATAGGCCAAAAATGGGGATTGTGGCAATCTTGTATGCAAAATTTATTATTTCATAACTTCACCAGTGGGAATAAGAAGGCTTAAAAAATGCAGTCCAAAGGAGAAAAGAAAGCCCTATTATCCCTTACTTTTGGAAAGCACAGATACCTGTCACATTTTCTATAGAAGCCCAAAAGAATATTTGAAATATCACAGTTAGCACAGGCCCCAGATCCGATCCCACATCCAAAGGAAACCGTTCTGTGAAAACAGAAAATTTTCCATATAAGTAACACTGATATACAGTTGCTTTAAATGCTTTTCTTTTTGTAATTATAAAATAATGTGTTTCCATTTTAAATCATTCAAATTAGGAAGAACTATATGACATAACAGTCTTTTCTCATTCCCTCATATATCACCCCCACTCTCTAATAGTTTATATATTTTCTAGAGCATTTATTATGCAATTAAAATATTTATGTAGTATAGTACATATAGTACATGCCTGATATATGTATATATATATACCTGCAGCCATAGCCCTGTGGCATCTGATCCCGTCAGATCTCGGAAGCTAAGCAGGGTCCGGTCTGGTTAGTACCTGGATGGGAGACCTCCTGGGAACACCAGAAGCTGTAGGCTTGGGAGAAGGACCTAGCAACCCCCTCCCAAAAAATCAATCTGCCATTGAAAACCCTATGAACAGCAGAGAAGCACTGACAATAGTGTTTCCCCTGTTGTACAGAGGGTCGCTATGAGTCAGATACCGACTCAACAGCACCTAACAACAACAACAACAATATATATATATAAAATATATATATGCAAATTTTTAAATCTTTTTCTTTTTGGTCTGTTTGTGTTTTGCCACAGGGTCTTGCTGGCTTTGAACTTGAGATCCTCCTGCCTCTACCTCTGGAGCACTGGAATTATAGGTGTATGTCACTAAGCCCAGCTATAATATATTTATTAAGCTTTTAGCATATAGGTAGTATTTAATAATATATCCAAACATGTTACTACAAGAAAAGTGAGGTAATTCTGCAACTTGTTTTAAATTTTATTTAAATGCAAATTTTTTTATTTTCTCTTGGCAGATAGTTTCAACTCATCTGTGCTTTATAAAGACAAACAAACAAAAACCTAGAAACTTCTTTCGAACCAAGAGCTACCATATAGATTCATTCACTCAATCATTATTTGTTGCAAGCCAACTATGTATCAGGCATGACTCAAGGTGCTGGGATTGAAGGAAATCATAGTCCTTACCCTCAAATGACATATTAGTGAAGGGAGATAAGCAATAAATAAGTACAACACACAGTGTATCAGAGTGGGTAGCACGACAGGGTGGGGGCTTCACAAGGCTAGTTAAGGTGGTTAGGAACGGCCTACTGTAAACGTGACATTTGAGCCAAGGGGATAGAGGTGACACTACATGGATATCTGAAGAAGGGCATCCCAGGGAGAAGGAATAGAAAGTACAAGAGCACTGAAGAAGGAGGTGCCTTGCTTAGAAAAGAAAAAGAGGGGAATGTGGCTGGGGAATGGTGAGAGCAAGGGCAACAGAGGAGCTGGTTGGAAAGGATCACTGGGATTTGTAGGCTATTTAGGGGCCTTGAAATGTTGTGCTGAACTGGATAGGATGTCACTGGGGGTTGAGAGCAGAACATCTCAAGATCTGATTCGTTTTTTTTTTTTTTTTTTTTTTTTCCTTCTTCTAGTACAAGGAGTTGGACCAGGGCCTGGCACATGCCAGCAAGTTTTCTGCCACGGGGCCCCTGAGCCCCTTGTTTATTTTTTATTTTGAGACAGGGTCTGGTTGAGTTGTACAGGGTGCCTCTGACCTTGAACTTTTGATCCTCCTTTCTTAGCTTCCTGAGTTTCTGGGATTACATGGTGACTAGCTTCCTTGATTTGTTTTTTAAATGCTAATGTTGGAGTTTATTGCAAAGTGTTTATATCTTCAAAATATATATTCATTACTTATACTCAAGTAAAATTTCTGGGCTTGTATGATGAACCTCAGACAAACACCAAGAACTTGTAAGGTGTGATATAAGGTTTTGGGGAGACTCAGGCTTGTGCCACTCCTGTGCCCTTGGGTGGTGGGGGGCTGCCTACCAGGGAGGGCTCACTGATTCATAGCCAGCTGGCCCCTGAAGCCCTGATTCACTTTAAGGTCTTGATGCAACAGAGTTGGGCACAACATCAAATGCTCTTCTCACCAGCTTGGGCGTTTTCATTTCTACACCAGAGTGGAAATATACAAGTGGAAAGATGCCTGTCTTCCTTCCTTATACCATATAACATTCTGCTCATTCTTGGCTTGTTGTTGTTGTTGTTAGGTGCCCTCGAGTTGGGTCCAACTCATAGCAACCCTATGTACAACAGAACGAAATACTCTCCAATTCTTTACCAGGACTGGCACTATGTCAGTGCATCTCTGTTATTTATAGAGTTTTCAATGGCTGATTCTTTCAGAGTAGGCTGCCAGATCCTTCTCCCTAGCCTACAGCATCCAGTATTCCCAGGCAGTCTCCCATCCAAGGACTAACCAGCCTGACCCTGCTTAGCTTCTAAGATCAGATGGGATCAGATGCCAGGGATGTATGGCTATTGACCCTTGGCTTTATAGCCCTTTGAAAATATTCCTCAAATTCCATGGCCTATTCATGATATCTTATGTTACTGGAAGCAATAGGCCCTTCTGGTTAATTCTTGGAGCATTTATTTTCAGTGGGGAGTGTGGCATTCACTGGGAATAGCAATGCTTCAGAGTCAGGAGGGTAGATTCTTGGAATCAGACTGACAGAAGTTTCAATGCAGGCTCTGCCATTATCTATTTTATGTAATTCTAGGCAACTTTGTTAATCTCTGAGTCTATAAAATGGAGTTAAATGTGGGGCTGGCAGGATGATTAAGTGGAAAGCATATGAGAGGCATGTAGCCCAGGGCACAGGCATTTGATAAATGTTAGTTTCCCTCTGCCTTCACTTTCAAGTTTGTTGCTTTCAATATCTTGCCTTATATGATTCTACCTTTTGAATTGTTATGTATTCTACCTCTCTAACTATACCATAAACTCTTATAGGTTAGAAACCACCTCTTATATTTCTTGACATCCCCCAAAGCATCTATCATGGTACCTTAAACGTGAGAGATGATTAATAAATGTTTGCTGAGAGACAGTGATGGATTTCTCAACAAGGTTAAAGCTGAAGGACATATTGCTCTCTGGAGTGGAGCATATAGCAATGAGCCTCAAAGAGGAAAATGAGCCTCTGCGCTCATGGAGGAAGGTCATTGCTTCGTGCCTTTCAGAGACATGCTCTGATGGATGAGGACCCTGGACTGCTCTGCCGTGTGGGCTGCAAACCCTGCTCACTAGCATCGGAAATGGTGATCCAGTCAGATGGTGAGACTGTGATAACCCCTCCACAACCAAATTCACTTAGCAAAGCATTTCAGCAGGGCACCGCCTGGCACGTGGATTGACTGATGGATTGCACAGCTGTTATTGTGTGCTTACAAGGGAAATTAGAAGTAATTAATGGCTGGGGATCAATAACAGTGCTATATTGAAGTGAACAATTTAATTTTCCTCCTAAGTGAAGAGATAAGTACAAAGATCTCTCATAGTTAGAATAGATGGATCAGTGTCATAGATGTGAACAAACCCCTCAGTTTCTCGGTTTACTTAAAAAGTTGTAATTTTTAACTTCTATTATTTTATCAAAAGCTAATGCATGCACATGATAACTCAAACAGTTCAAAAATACTAACAACATTGTTGCTTCCCCAGGCAACCCCAAAGGCCAATGTCTTGGGTGTTTGTCTAAAGGCCTCTCTCTCTCTCTCTCTCTCTCTCTCTCTCTCTCTCTCTCTCTGTGCATATTTAGCTGAAAGTAGTTTTAAGAATCTTAGACCTTTCTGTCCATCTGCTTTGTCTATTTTGTTCATTCCCGTATCTCTGGTGGCTAGCTTGGTGCATGCAGTTCACAACTGATGACCAATAATTATTTGATTGATTGGATGGATCCATTTTAGTCAATGGGTGACTAGATCTATTTTAGAAGTTAAAAAATGGTTTCACTAGCCTGAAGCATTTTCATTGTAAATTAAGAAAAAATATACCACTTTGACATGTAGAGAGAATGTTGTTGTTGTTGTTAAGTACAGTTGAGTCAGGTCTAATTCATAGCAACACTATGTACAAGAGAACAAAACACTCCTTGACACTGTGCCATACCCAGCAGTATTGTCAATGCTTTTCTGATATTCATAGGGTTTTTGATGGCTGATTGTTTCAGGAATGGGCTGCCAGGTCCTTCTCCCAAGCCTACAGCACCTGGTGTTCCCAGGCGGTCTCCCATCCAAGTTCTAACCAGTCCTGACCCTTCTTAGCTTCTGAGATCTGATGGGATTGGATGCCATGGTGGCATGTCTGTAGCCTTCTAGAGAGCAGAGCATCTTAATTAATTTTAACTTATTGGTACAATAATTTAAAACCACTGATACAGAAACTATTTGAATATATACACAGACTAGAGGAGCTCTTTGGAATATATATATGCCATCTGAGCTTAAATAAGAGTTGGTTAATAAGCAATAAAGAAGATGTAATATATATATATATATATGTATATGTATGAACTAGTAAAAAATACATACAAAGTAATGAAAGTTGCTCTTTTTAGGAAAATTTATGCTTTCTAAATTGCCTCTTTGGGGCTGGGATTTAGCTCAGTGGGTAGAGCACTGCGCTGCAGTCTCTGAGGTCCCGAGTTCAATTCCCAGCACCACAAAAATGAGAGAAGGTCCTGGCAATCCACTCCCAAAGCAATCCCGAAAACAGCCATTGAAAACCCTATGAGGGTCGCTATGAGTCGGATACCGACTTGACGGCACCTAACAACTAACAACAAATTGCCTCTTTGAGTGCATAAGCCACATATTATTGTGGCTGCTATGACTTCTACAAGCAGGGAATATCAGAAAGATGTCTATGTATGTTTTATGTACTATGCAAAGGCATTTGACTGTGTGGATCATAACAAATTATGGATAACACTTTGGAAAATGGGAATACCAGAGCATCTAATTGTGCTCATGAGGAATCTGTATGAGAACCAGGAGGCAGTTGTTCAAACAGAACAAGGAAACACTGCCTGGTTTAAAGTTGAGAAAGGTGTGTGTCAGGGCTGTATACTTTCACCATATTTCTTCAATTTATACATTGAGCAAATAATCCAAGAAGGTTGACTTCATGAGGAAGAATGTGGCATCAGGATTGGAGGAAGACCCATTAACAACCTGCATTATGCAGATGACACAACAACTCTGCTTGCTGAAAGTGAAGAGGATTTAAAACAATTACTGATGAAGATCAAAGATCATAGCCTTCAGTATGGGTTGTGACTAAACATCAACAAAACAAAAATCCTTACAACTGGGTTAGTATTCAACTTCACAATTAATGGAGAAAAGATTGAGGTTGTCCATGATTTTGTTTTGCTTGGCTCTATAATCAACACCCATGGAAGCTGCAGTCAAGAAATCAAAAGACACATTGCTCTGGGAAAAGCTGCGGCAAAAGATCTCTTTAGCATATTGAAAAGTAAAGATGTCACATTGAAGATGAAGGTGCGTCTGACTCATGCCATGATATTTTCAGTTGCATTATATGGTTGTGAAAGCTGGACATTGAACAAGAGAGACAGGAAAAGAATTGATGCTTTTGAATTATGGTGCTGGAGACGTCTATTGAATATACCATGGACTGCCAAAAAAAAAAGAAGAACAAATCTGTCCTAGAAGTGCAACCTAAGTGCTCCTTGGAAACAAAGATGGCTAGATTGCGTCTTACATATTTTGGATATGTAGTTAGGAGAGACCAATCCCTGGAGAAAGACATCATGTTTGGGAGAGTGGCAAGTCAGTGAAAAGAGGGAAAACCCTCCACCAGATGGATTGACACAGTGTCTGTAACAATAGGCTTAAACATAACTAAGATCGTGTGGCTAGCACAGAATCGGGAAGTGTTTTGATCTGCTGTACATAGGGTCACTGTGAGTCGGACTCGACTTGAGGGCACCTAACAACAACAACAATGACTCCAACAACAATGATACTGCCAGTATTATCGTTATTACTAATTATTTAGCATATACCATATACCAGCACTATGTCATATTTCAATTCATTATCTCATTTAATTCCTCAGCAATATTACCAGACACATATTATTATCACATGTATTTTATAGATGAGGAAACTGAAGCACAGAATGCTTTTATGATTTGCTTATGTTCACAAAGCTAATAAAATGATGCAAAAGGAGTTGAAGACCACCATGACACTGGGTAATATCCTCCTAACTGAATTTCAAAGTCCACCTAATTTTTTTTTCAGAAATGGAACATTCCTACCAATCATTTTTCCTATTTGCCAGATTTAGCTCCAAATAACTTTTGATTCTATGAACAAATGAAACACACTTTCAAAAAGAATTATGTATTGTTAGCACCTTGGCTTTCCAAAAGATATGTGTCAGATGCTAAAATTTAAAAAGACAAGTTCATAAAAATGGTTTATATTATCAAAATGAGTGACCTAAGGGGGACAATGGAAACAGCCCTAAGGGGGCTTCTTTGAAAGGGGTAATATCCTTTTGTGTCTACATAGTATGTGTTTGCTTTTTTAAAAAAATCTTCCCTTGTGTTTATTTTCATATCTCATATTTTTAATTTATTTAAATAAAGGGGAATCTGGGGAATTTCCTGTTAGCATTATATAGTCAGAAATACCAAATTGCATCTATTTCTTCATATTTCATTTGTAGGGCTTTATAATCCAGAGAGTGCAAGGCAAATCTAAAAATTATGCAAAATGTTTTCTTGCCACATCCCTTTCTTTCAGCACTTCCTTTTAATTATTTCTCCATCTACTGTAGCCTGTCTTCATTCAAAAAATGTGAAGGGTTTGTTGAGCCCTATCCTATTCTTTCCAAGTGTTCCTTCCATTTGCTCTAGAACTATCCTTTTCTTTAGCCATCTGACTATAATTCTATTTCATAGGACAACCCAAGGTATACAACTTTAGAAGAAGAAACAGCAGAAAAAACTATTCTACACTAAGGAGCAAATAACTGATAGCTCTAGCTTAATGTAGCAGTCCTAAAAGTTGCACTGATATGTGAAAAAAAGAAGCTTATTAGGTCAGAAGGAGTATATTCTTTTTGGACTGGGTATCATTTTTGTCCTTCCTCAACTATAATAAATCCTGCATAGGGACTCTTCTTGTCCTATATCAATTAATGCTAAACTTACATAAATGGCCTGACATCATTTTACTATTACTATTATTATTATTATTATTATTATTATTATTATTAGTTTATTTTTTATTTTTTTGCGGTACTGGGGGTTGAACCCAGGGCCTCGCACCTGCATGCTTTGCAAATGCTGGACCACTGAGCTGCACCTCCAGCCCATTTTTTTTTTTCACTTTTTGAGGCAGGGTCTCGCTAAGTTATGAAGACTGCCTCTGGTCTCGAACTTGCAAACGTGAGATCCTCTCACCTCCTCCCGAGCCCTGGGATTACAGGCATGTATCACCTCGCCCGTCACATGACATTATTTTTTGATGATACCGAAGACCTCCTGCATTTGGAGTATTATGTTGTTGTTGTTAGGTGCCGTCGAGTCAGTATCCGACTCATAGTGACCCTCTGTACAACAGGGGAAACACTATTGTCAGTGCTTCTCTGCTGTTCGTAGGGTTTTCAATGGCAGATTGATTTTTGGGAGGGGGTTGTCAGGTCCTTCTCCCAAGCCTACAGCTTCTGGTGTTCCCAGGCGGTCTCCCATCCAGGTATTAACCAGGCCCGACCCTGCTTAGCTTCCGAGATCTGACGGGATCGGATGCCACAGGGCTACAGCTGCAGGCATGGAGTATTATAGGGGACACATATTTGTTGGGATTAGCAAAAGAGGTTGTTGATTATAGTGAATGATAGTGGTGGGAGTGAACCAAATCTCCTAATGGGACCCTGGGATGTATCCATGAACGTACATCAAGTTTATTATTCTGGAGAGGGAAGTTTGCTGCGGTGATGGTAGTTTTACTAGCTGGGTTTTGTTTAACAGGTAGAAACTGAAAACCTTCAATGGTCTTTGTCTTTTTTCCTTTAACAATGTGGGACGTATGGTGTGTCTGAGTTTCCCTGAGACACCAACTTTTCTGTCAGTTTCAAGGTAAAATAGTGTTTAGGACATGCCACCTAGTGGACGTAGCTTTTGGTGTATTACTCACTGGAAGAGAGTAAATCAAACCCAAGTAAATCAAAGTCTCCTTGAAAGTCACATGGGAGAGAGACCACCTAGGTCATCCTTCGGTTTTTATGTAAGCAGGCAAGTAAATCACCCTTTCTGTACATCTGAGAGAGAAAGGGCAGGGCAATCAAAAGCCTCCCAGGCTCAGAAGCCCAACGGCTCCCCAGTGAACTTTGGGTGTCTGTGACCTGTCTGGCGGAGCTATGCCCTGTGTCCTGAAATCCCAGCAAGAAGTGCTTGGAAGAGGACAAGGCTCCTTCTGAGCCTTGTCCCTGACTTCGTGCTTGTCCTCTCTCTGACCCCTCTTCCTTTCCTGTCATCCCGTCTCTGCTGATCCTTACTCTGTCCGCATTCCCTGCTGCGTTTAATGCTCTGTTTCCATCGTCAGGATTTATGTACCTAAGAATCACCAGCTAATACTTTTTTATTACCATAGTTACCTTTAAAAATTTTTATATTTACTTGCTGTTCCTAAATAGAAAGGAGTCATGCTCAATGCAGAACCCAGAAACCAAAGAATCACACACACACACACACACACATACACACACGCACACACACACACACAGATGCATGCCACACATGCAGGTACACACGTGCACGTGCACGCGCGCACACACACACACTCACACTCACACACACAAACACACACACACACCTCACAAGACCAAAACCTAGAGATAATCATGGTTAATATTTTGACAAATATCTTTACAGACCTTTGCCGTATTGGGGTGTGTGTGTGTGTATGTATAGTTAAAATTTTTTTTCAAACAAAAATGATATAAAATACTTTTCACTTAGTAACATATCATGAACATCTTCTCATGTCAATAAATAGTCTTCTACTCCATAATTTGAGGAGACTACATGATACAATATACCAGTAACTTAATTATTGTTGAAATCTAAGCAAGCAAGAATGGTAGGGAATATTTTTAATTCAGACTCAACATTCAGTTGATACTTTGTTGAACATCTCCAGTGCTCTGTGTTCCTGTACAAGGCAATTCTCACATTTGTAATCAACTTTAATGTTTACAAGGTCCCTGTGAAACAAATATCTGTGATGCCATTTTACAGAAGAGAAAGTTGAGGGTCTGAACTGTTAAATGGCTTGCCCAAGGTCATATGGTTTGTAGTGGGGAAATATCAAATGAAAACTTTAGTCTCTGGATCTACAGACCCTCAGCCACTGCCTGAGGTCCCACTAGATACTGAACATAGACATAACTTTTCTGAACATTCTTTCTTTTTGTCCTCAACACAGGAACAGAGAGAAATCTCAAAAAGGAGATGAATGTCAAAAGGCTTCAGAGTAAAGATGGGGACTGTGAAACAGACTATGAGGAAGTAGGAGGAGAGCTACCTAGGGAGGGACTCCTGGGTTTTCACAGTACCAGGAATAAATCTTACTAAATGCTTCATATACATTATTCGATTTTATCCTTCTTCTCAACAACGCTGGGAGGCACATGCTAACAGTCTTACTTTATAGATGGAGAGAATCAAGGTTAGAGAAGTAGTTGGCCCCAGGTCACGGTACTGGAAGGTGGCAGAGGCAGGATTAAAGCCCAGGTTGCCTGATTCCAAATGCTCCTCAGCTGCACTGCAGGCCTCCTTTCCATGACCATCAGTGTCCTGCTAAGAATGTTATAATGATAGTCACAGCCACCCAGCCCCTCACACACTTGATTTCCAGGGTGTGTTTGAAGGGGAGTTATGGAGCATGTGAGTGAAGAGGAGGATGTTGTAGAAGGAGGATGATGTGAAACAAAGCCCAGAAAAGAAAAGCCCAAAAGAATGCCAGTTACAATAAAAGCAACCCAATGGGGGAAGATAGACTTTTGGTGTTTGATGTAAAAAGTTTATAAAGCAGTGTGGAGTTCTTGAAAACGTTGAAATTATTTTGTTTTATAAGCAAAGAAGAAACATAAGACACTTGTTAGAAACAGTTTTTTCTCTAATGCTCTAATAAATAATTATAATACATTTTCCAAAAACAATGTGCACAGCATATTCATGTTATCTTAAGCACCAATGAAACAGTTTTTATGTCAATTATTCCACCAGTTTATATTATGGGATGAAATACACCTTTTCAGGAAACATGTCTGTTTAAGTTGATCCCAGTTTGGTTTCTTAATCTCCAAAATAAAGTGGATAACACTTTATAATTCACAGGTGTTATGATAATTAATGCATAAATAGCAAGAATTTGGGGAGGGATTTAAAAGAGAAACATTAGTATATGCTACCTCGTAGCCTCATTCCTATTCTGAAGTCATTATGTTCTGATGGTGACACTCTAATCATCACCATGGAAACCAATGGTACATGCCACCTCTTTCTCTGGGCCCCTTCCCACCCCCCTGGGCAGCACCAGAGGCTGCTACCAGAGTGATTACCTCTTTCTTCTTGCCATCTTTAGCTTCTTTCACTGGTTTACAGACGCCTTCACTACAAAGCTTTTGCTTGAACATGTCACTCTCCATCCTCCTGCATCTTTTCTCTCCCCATTGTCCTCCACTCGTTCCACACAGCTGTGGTTCTGGACAGCATAGCTTTCTATCCCTTTGTTCTCTCCTACCTTGTTCTTCCTTTCCTCTTTGCATGTGGGAACAATCTTGATGGCTTCCCTGAGTTGTTTCTTATCGCTATTAATGTCTACATGGAGAGGCTCAGCCAACTAAATGTTAGCAGTTTTACTGCTGCTAACAAAACAATAATTACTGAGATTTCAGTGTCTGTACTTCAATTATTAAGAGGTTTCCATGAGTAGATTGCTCTCCAAAGACAAGTGACATCAAATCAATAACACTAGTTTCCTATCTATGGTAGCTATTATCCCAGGTTGTTTCTATTAGAAAACATGTTGTAAATGAATTCAATTAGATTTTCAAAACTAGGATATTTGTTCTCTTGAGAGTTATTTGGCATGGAAAGACAAAGTGTCCTTACAACATTTAGTCTGGAGCATGGAAACATTAATTCCCTAATGAGTGTTTTAACTAAGTTTTTCCATGTTACCAAGTGGTGCTGAGTTGTCAACTATTGGAGTGATAGCTGACTCTGCATTAGTGAAAAGCACTATCTTGCCTCAGAGAGAACATGCAAAACTGATTCTCTGGTAGCTGTGCATGGTTATTTTTTCAGTATTGCTTCGTCTTGCCTTTTTCACATTACTTCACATGAAAAACTCAGGGAAAGTGCTTTCCAAATAATACTCTTTAAAACATTTTTTTCACTTTAGTTTCTCTTCTAGTGCAGGGCATGGTACAGGGTTGGGAGTGTTTCATTCTGTTGTACATAGAGTCACTATAAGTCAAACCCAACTGGATGTCACTTAACAACAACAGTAGGGGGGTAGACATTTGAGCATCTGATGTGTCCTTGCCACGGAGTTGCAGTAAGTATGTGAGTAGTACTATAAAGCTGCAGGGATAGGTGGTAAGCCTCTTTGACAGGAAGAAAGTGCTGGAAGCGTGGCTGTGGAGTGGGTGCCTGGGGACAATTAACCTCATCTTTAGAATCTCTAGCTGGCGTGGTTCTAACTGAAGTTCAAGTTCCAATACGAGGAAATCGGGATACTTCCTAAAGTTCCACGTGGCCTTCAGTTGGAGGTCCTGGGGCCAGCTGGGCAACTCTCTGGGTACTACCCTTCCTGGCCTTGACTGCTCTGAGGCTGGAAGTGAAAGCCCTTGAGTTAACATCTGTCTGGGTAAGCACCTGGTGTCTGGATGCCCCTTCTCTCTCCTCTGCCACGTGGCTACACTGTCACCATTGGTTCTCAATCCAAATGCCCAGCTGGATTTGGAATAAGTCACAGTGCTCTGCTGTACCCCAGGCTTTGCAGCAGCAGATGACCAACACCAGGCTGGCTGAAGCTACATCTAGTTCTTGTAGGTTTTTAGACACAAAGCAACTAAAATTAGTTGAATTTGAAGGAAAAACGAAACCAGAGGACAGTAAGCTATTGGCTTGGTGGCCTCTGTGATAATCTTCCCTTTTAGGACAAGAGCTAAGGGAGTGGCCCTGACCTCCTCCCAGTGGCCTAGCCTCCTTCAGCATTTGCTACATTTACCTTCTGCCTCCCTCATGAGCATGGACCTGGCAACCATCCAAGCGAGGTGCTCTGCTCAGTGCTGCACGAACATCACTCAGCTGCGTGCAAACGAGAGTACTTACTGTTGTGTTACCATCATTGTGTTTTTGTACATGGTTCAACATAATCCATATTTTGTGACTCTGGTGCTGAGCTCAGGGCTTGATACATTCCAATAGCTCAATAACATTTACTAAACTGGAATTTGTCGGTGCTGAGGAGTTAGCCTCATCTTGTGCAAACCCTGGGATGGGATTAAGGCAGGTGTTCGTTGTCTTTATAATATGGAGCTGGGTACCGTGGTGCACACCAGTAATCCCATTGACTTGGGAGGCTGACACAGTAGGATGGCAAGTTCGAGGTCAAAGACAGCCTGCACAACTTAATGAGAACGTGTCTCAAAATAAAAAAATAAAATAATAAAATAAAAGGGGCTGGAGGTATAGCTCAGTGGTAGAGCACTTGCCTAGCATCACAAGGCCTTGGGTTCAACCCCTGGTACTGCAGGAAAAAAAAAAAAAGAAGAATATGGAGACATTGACTCTTCCATTAGAATTTCTATGGTGGCTACTTTTGCCTTTGATTCTATAACAAGCAAGACAAAGCAATACTGAAAAAATAACCACGCACAGCTACCAGAAAATCAGTTTTGCATGTTCTCTCTGAGGCAAGATAGTGCTTTTCACTAATGCAGAGTCAGCTATCACTCCAATAGTTGACAACTCAGCACCACTTGGTAACATGGAAAAACTTAGTTAAAGGTTAAAAGTTAAAGGTTAAAAGTTAAAGGTCACTCTTTCTCTCTGCTGTTCCTTGATTGCAAAGTGGCTGGACAAATCTCTTCTGACTTTTTATGTTCTATTTTGGCACACCCCATCATGCTGGTTGGTATAACATGTACAGAGATGTCTGGCCCAATGCACTGCTTTAAATCAGAAAGATGTTTTCTTTCTGCGGGGCTTCTATGTAGCTTTAGTATGCTAATGTGCACGGGGAATACCCAAAAGGGTGGCATAAATATTTCATCAATTCTAAGCAGTACTTTCCCCTCATATTTTATCAACTCTGAAGCTAGGATGATTCTTACAGTCAGTGCTGTCTTACAGTGGCTGTGGATCAGGCCACAGATGTGCTGTGGTAGACATTGCCTGGGCACATGTGAACCTGGTCATAACTGCTTCTATTGTCATCATATTAATTGAGTTGGGTACATTCTTAGTACAACATATGGTAATGTCTAATTGCTTTTTAAAATATCTTCATAATGATCATACTGTGATTTAGCATTGAATTGAAAAGTTGCTGCATATGCTAAAAGGTACAGAAACAGAGCAATGGGGTGTGGGTATGATGTTGTTTTTGTTGTTGGGTGCCGTCAAGTTGGTATCCGACTCATAGCGACCCTCATAGGGTTTTCACTGGCTGACTGTTTTGGGATTCCTTGGGAGTGGATTGCCAGGCCCTTCTCCCAGGGTATGATGTTAGAGCAGCAAAAATACATCACTGCAGGATGAGCATGTCTTAGTCTTTTCAGGTTGCTGTATCAAAATACTATGAGCTGAGCATCTTATAAACAACAAAATTATTTATCATAATTTTGTTGTTGTTATTGTTAGGGGCCTTCAAGTTGGGTCCAACTCATAGCAGCCCTCATAGGGTTTATATAATGGCTGTTTCTAGAGCAAGTTGCCAAGTCCTTCTCTTGTTTTGGCAGTGCTGGGGATTGAACCCAGGGCCTCATAGAGTGCAGTGTGGCACTCTACCAACTGAGCCAAACCCCAGCCCCATAATTTTAGGAACTGAGAAGTCCAAGATGAAGGCACTGGAAGATTTGGTGACTGGTAAGGGCTCATGTTATGTGATTCATAGTGGGTGACTTCTCATTGTTCCTCACATGGTAGCAAGGGTAAGGGATCTCAGTTTCTCTCCCTCTCTCTCTCTCTCTCTCTCTCTCTCTCTCTATATATATATATATATATATATATATATATATATATATATATATATCACCCCCTCCCTCCCTCTCTCTATTTCTCTCTCTCTTTCTTCAGTTGTAGAGGGGGTTAAACCAAGGGCTTTGTACATGCTAGGCAAGTGCTCTACTACTGAGATGTACCCCAGCCTGTTTTATATTTTTTATCTTGAGACAAGGTCTCACTAATTTTATAGGCTGTCCCTGCCCTTGAACTCAGGATCCTCTTGCCTCAGCACCCCCACCTTGCTGGGATTACAGGTGAGAATCCTGTCAGGTCTGTCTGTCTCTCTGTCTCTGTTACTTTGCACTTGGGATTTGAACCCAGGACCTTGCACGTACTGTTGCAAGTGCTCTACCACTGGGATGCACTATTTTTATTTTTTTTTTTGTCTTGAGGCAAGGTCTCATGGAATTACACAGGCTGTGTCTAGCATGGAGCTTGCAATCCTCCTGCCTCTGCATCCCAAGTGGTTGGGATTACAGGCATGTACAACTGTTCTCATTTATTTTTAAGAAAACACTTATCCCATTCATGAAGGCTGTGCCCTAAGGATCTAATCACCTTAGAAAGGCCGCACCTCATGACATCATCACATTGAGAGCTAGGATTTCAATATAGGAATTTTGTTGTTGTTGTTAGGTGCCATCGAGTCGGTATCGGACTCACAGTGACCCTCTGTACAACAGAGGAAACACTATTGTCAGTGCTTCTCTGCTGTTCATAGGGTTTTCAATGGCAGATTGATTTTTGGGAGGGGGTTGCCAGGTCCTTCTCCCAAGCCTACAGCTTCTGGTGTTCCCAGGTGGTCTCCCACCCAGGTACTAACCAGGCCCAACCCTGCTTAGCTTCCGAGATATGATGGGATCGAATGCCACAGGGCTACAGCGGCAGGCCATAGGAATTTTAAAGGGACACAAATGGACCATAGCAGTACAGTTCTATATTTTCTTGCAAAGCAACAGCCAAGTGCTTGGTAGAAGGTAAGAAAGGAAAATACTTAGTAGTTGAGGCTGTATTTTGTGACTGAAGTAGGTGCAAACAATTGCCTGCCACATGCCAAGGGGGGCAATGCAACTACACTTAGGAAAATTGCCAAATCCCCAGGAAAGCATTCTGTTCTAGTTTAATTTTTCTCTCTTTCTTGGTGAGGTATAATTAATAGTTTTGTGGATTTGATGAAATATGTCAGGGTGAAGCATTTTCAGTCTTACTTGACCACAGACTCTTGTTTCCCCAGGAACATCTCTTAGAAGTAGCATACTGTAGAATCTAATAATGATAATATATAGCACTTAACACCTAGCCAGATGCTATCGAACCGTTTCACCCATATTAACTAAGTTACTCCTCACAGCTACTTCATAAGGCAGGCACTGTTTTTATCCCCATATTACAAATGAGGAAAGGGACACATGGGGGTTTAAGTAACTTTCCTAAGCTCACATAGCTGGTATGGTAGAGCCAGGATTCCAACCCAGACAGTAGCTTCTGAGTGTGGCTCACTGCTCAGACACATAGTTTGGAAAGCATCATTCTAGCCTCAGATTATGGCAGGAAAGTACTGCAAATCTGACTCATGGTTAAAGAAGTAAATAAGTGCCATACCTTCATTGCTGCTTGAAATATTCAGCAGGAATCTACAGGAAAAATAAAGATTTCCCTGTTCTTTGTTTATGTTATGAATGCATCAGCACCTTTCATGTGTGTCTTAATGATTTGTACTCCCTCTATGTTATAAAGATTGAGAAAAGAAGTCACTTTCAGTGGAAGACTGAAGTTGTATAAGTTTAACCTGAATAACATAAACAGAAATAAGCTGAATAAATATCAGCCCATTTTAGGCCATATCTGAATGCTCTGGAATTATCCATTTCCTTACAGGTAACTACTGCAGAGAAGGGAAGTTATTACATTCTTTCATAAGTTGGGGGGACTTAAAGAAATTAGACCACTTCCTGCTGTCTGTTCCATCTTTTGACTTGTGAGATAAATTTCAGTGAACCAGATGGACTTGCTGCGAGAGGTAACAATCTTCTATTAGCTTAGCCCCTAGGGAAGAAGCAGGTGACAGAAGGATTTAGGCAGGAAAATGAACCTGAGAACAAAAGATGTTGTCATTGCTTAGAGCCACAGGGCTGTTTGGTCCCATCGGCTCAAGTTTCCCAGGCAGATGACCCATGAGGATGATTCTGCCTACTCCATTTCCTTAAGAGGTTCTGAACTCTGCAACAGGGTTTCTCCACATCACCACTTGCTTTCTGAGATTTGTTTGGACTTCCTGAGATATGTCTGGCCTTATAAAATCTGCAAGCGGGTACAACAACTAGCGCCTTATGGTAATTTAATGAAATTATACCCTTCAGGAGACAAAATGCTGTTCAGTTGCTATTTACTGTGCCAGTTGGGTGAGAAAGGAAGATGACTCATAGCCCAGCCCAGTGGCACCAGTGAGAGTCTTGATTACACCTTGGTTCCTGGCTGTCTTGTGGAGCAGATGCTTTGACATTCATAGATTCCAGAAGGACTGTAGTAATTCCACATAGCCCCAAATTCAGCTTGTATATTGGCTTCCATGAGAGATAACATGCAGATTTTAGACCAGTGGTAGATGGGGTTCTTTTCTGTTTTTTACCCAAGATAAATAAAAGATAGGGATTCCACTTTACCATGTGAATTGTAGCCCCAAAGAAATCAGATAGAGATGGCTATCTTCATGGCAGTTGGCTAAATGGCAGCTATTGAAATGAAAACAAAGGTGAAATGGCAATTCCCAGGGCTAAGAGAAATGTAGCACATGGAAAGTTCCAGTGCATTAAAATAAGTCATCCTTGTGTACAGTAGTCATTGTGTATATCTATTATGCTATAAATGATTTGGCAATAAAACTTTCATAGATTTCATCATGCTAAGTTTATAAATCAAGCTTCTAGACCTAAGTGTTGGAGCTGCTGTTTGTTCTGGTAAGCCGCAAACTGGAAAGTACTTGATAAAAAAGTGCTAGAAAGAATCCAGCTGCTATCTATTATCATGTTTCTTTTGAACATACTGTACAGGCCATACTGTACTGTATAGGTACAAAGAGAGTATCTGAGGAGATTAAAAACCATGGTTACATTAGCACCCACCTATCTCAGGGGAACTGCGCAGACTTTTCTCTCAAAATGTTTGTATGCTTCCTGCGGCTTCTCTGCTTAACCTGGCAGGCTGCCTTGGGCATCTGTAGTGCCTCAAGTCTCTCTCACAGCATTGGAGTGTAGCAGCGATTAAGGCAGAATAGGTGCGAGGGACAAGATAGCCAATAACTCACTTGCACGTCAGTCAAGAAGGTGTATGACAGCAAAACATCCTCTTGCACAAATGTTTTGCTGGAGGTAGAATGACATATTAATAATTATTGTCTTAAAGTCATATTCATAGCCTTTAATAAAATCATATCTGTGGTCTTTCACCTATATGGTATCATCTGAGTTTAGAAAAAACATAGAGTACCAATGAGGTGGGAGAAACTGTAATTATATAGCAACATCTCTTATTCCCACTTCATTTTTTAAAAATCACTACTGTAAGCAAAGAACCATTTCAAAAATTTTGTAACTAGATTTGCAGAAGCTCTGTGAGGCACCCAGGGCAGATGCCCTGGAGGGCTGGCTTTTTGCTGGGCAGAGTTTTCGGGGGTAACAAGCCACTGTTTATCCTTCCTTCTCTAGCAGAAAGCCAAGAGGTACAAATTCCTACTTAGGCCAAGAAAATGATGGATTTGTTCCACTCGGTGACTCACCACCACAGCCTTTGGCTGGAGACTGGCTGTAGTCTTTCCTTCACAGACAGGAGGTGATGAGTGTGGGGCTACAGCCCAGCTTCGTGGCTGGTGGGTTGGGTGTTAGAGAGCAGGCAGCTTGGCCGGTGTCCAGAGATGGCTCAGCCCCTAATGCTTGCTTCTGAGGAGGGAGGCTTGTGGGATCAGGTAGGTGTGGAGAGTTTGCCATTTGGGGGGCTACTTGACTGATTTTACAGCAGACGTGAATTAATGCAGTGCTTCAGTTTTTTGTGTATCCAAAACTATCCCTCTTGACAAGGCAATGAAGAGAAGCACATGACTTTTAGCGTGTCAGATGTGTCTCCCTCCGGGGCAGGGCAGTGGTCAATTTACAGGGTTGTTTATTTCACAGAAACTTGTTACTGGAGTTTAGAGCAAAGCCCGGGTTTCTGGAGCTAGGCTCAGCCACCAGTCCCCAATATAACAATGAAAGAGAGGAGTAATGGTGAAAAACAGAGAAAAGAGATGTAATCAATGTGTGTATTGGGAAGAAGAGCAGGTACAAGGAGTCCCATGACTCCAAGTCCATCTCAAGGAGCTAACCTGAGCTTTAGGTTTAAGTAGAGGTGGGGCTGGGGGCAAGGGTGAGAGGTCTGCATAATTCAGCAGTCCTGGTGAGAGTGTGATGAGGTGACCACTATCTCTGTCCTGGCTCTACAGGGTGGTCCCAGGAAGTTACCACTGTCATGGATGGAGGAGTAGATGCAGCCTCTTGTCAAAAAGAGATGTTTATCGATTGATATTCTTTGCATCCAAAGTGGCTGCAGGTGTAGGCCTGGATACCTTCAGGTACTTCTTAGGATGAGGAGTCAATGCTTCTTAGCAAAAGCAGTTTGTAAGTGCATGTTATAGCCTGATGGTTGTGGCTGGGTGAGCTCTCAGAGTAATCCTAGTGACCTCACCTGTAAAATAGGGCTGAGGGGCAGGGTTTTTTTTTTCCCTCTTTTTAGTGTTATTCTGTAATTCATTTAGAATCACAGAAATGAGAAATTGTATTTGAAAAATATGATCTCTCTTCACAACCCAGAAATACAGCTATTTTATATCACTAAAGTGAGAGTGAATCCTTGGGTTTCTTTTCCTTGGGTCTTCAATATATTATTTACAAGATAGTCTTCCTAGATTATATTTGGCTTTCCTTCACATATCTCTGTATGTGAAGATTGCTTTGGGTCAGTGATTAATTGTGGGTGAGTTACTTGACCTTTCTATGCCTCAGTTTTCTCAGTTGTAAAATGTGGATAATATTTCTACCTCATAAAATTATTATAGCCTGCTGCTGTAGCCCTGTGGCATCTGATCCCATCAGATCTTGGAAGCTAAGCAGGGTTGGGTCTGGTTAGTACCTGGATGGGAGACCGCCTGGGAACACCAGAAGCTGTAGGCTTGGGAGAAGGACCTAGCAACCCCCTCCCAAAAATCAATCTGCCATTGAAAATCCTATGAACAGCAGAGAAGCACTGACAATAGTGTTTCCCCTGTTGTACAGAGGGTGGCTATGAGTCGGATACTGACTCAATGGCACCTAACAACAACAACAAAAATTATTATAAATATTAAATTAATATATAAATATATTAATTATGTAATAATTAATATATAATTCCTTAGAATGGTACTCAACATATAATATGGTGTGTATTAGCATCAAAATTTTTTGAGTCTTTTCCATATATTTATGGCTTTTCCAAGTGGAATGTAGGAAAAGGTGGAACAGGGCGATGAAGCTTAGGAAACATCATAAACTTATAGGATCTTATAATCTAATACACACAAAATGACTTACATATTGAAACTACATGGAATATAATATGCTATGGTATGTAATCAGGATCAAAAGTTGATTTCAGGTGTGGCAGTAATAGAATGAGGTCAAGTGTGTTTTTGTAGCTCAAGAAGAAAACTGAGACTGAGCTGGGCTGAAGAACAGGTAGATTGAGATAGGTGGAGAAAGTGAGGAGGGTGAGTTAGATGAGAACAGTATGCAAGAAGACCAGAAGAGAGCCAAGAGACTGTGGTGTGGCCTTTGGACAGGGAAGAGACAGAGCTGGTAATGTGAAAGAAGTAAGATTGCACAGAGTGGTGCCCTATTATTGAAGTTCAAGAAAGTCTCTGCCTGGAAGATTCTTCACCCAATGGGAATGAAACAGAATAGTTAAGATTTCTGAGTAAAGGAAAGAACAATTATTGAACAAAGCTGAGTAAAGGAAAGAACAAAGCTTTCCATTGTTAAGAGTGGAGGTCTGAGCCCACAGAGGCTGACTGAGTGACTGACTACCTAGCTAACTAAGAGGTTGTTCTTCTGTGTATCCTAGTGTGAGGAAATGGTGCTTTACTGGGATATAGCTGAAGGATGAAGAGGAAAGAGTTAAGTGGCATTTTAAAGGAAAAAATAGTAGGAAATTAGCAAGGCCTGTCTACTGACTGATTGGATGATGAAACTGAAGTAGAGGTCAAGTCAAAGATTACTACAAATGTCCAGTTCTGTGGGTCTGAGGATTAGAGACAGTGGAAAAACAAGAAGAGAACTGGTAAAAGAAGGAAAGAAGCAAATAAGGAGTTTGTTGTTGTATAAATTGAGTTTGTGGTGATAGCATTATCTCCAATAACAATAGCAAAGCTATTATTTACTATGTGACTGAATATTGTATAAGCTCATTTCCTTCTCATGAATCCAGCCTCCCATATGTGCTTTTATTATCCCCATTTTGCAAAGGTAGAGAATTTAAACATGGTTCCAAGATTATACAGCTAAATTGGGGTAACTTAAGCCACCTGAATCCAGTGCTTATGCTAGATCACTAATTTGCTTTGCTGCCTCTCAGGAAGTCCAGACTCTGACAGGAAGTGATCCTGAAAGTTACAGAGGAGTAAGAGGTGTTCATCAGTGCAGAGGTGTTCATTGCAGTTATGTGAATGAAGAAGCTTCCTGAGGGAGGAAGTGTGCAGACAGGAGAGCAGATGTCCATGAATGAAACCTGGGGGAGGTACCCTAGGAGAAACTGGCTGCAGGAGTGGTGCAGAGCCCCAGTGAGTGTGAAGGAGATCAGTGAGCCACTCAAAGCTTGGCCTTAAAGGGACTGATTTGTTCAGGGATCTGGAGGTGGAAGTCAGAATAGAGGAGTGAAAACTTCATTCACCACTGGAGGTGGAATGTGATTATGCTTTGTCAGGAAAATGAAGAAGAAAGAACAGGATGGCCGAAGGAAGGATTTGCTTTGTCATCCCCTCCCCAACCCCAAGAAGCTGAAAGAAAGAAGGAGAATGTAATATGGAAAAGGAAGGACACACACGTGGAGGGAAATTCTGTAGGAGTTCTAAGAGTAGAGAATTAACAGCTTATTCTCTAGCTGTGAGGAGAGGACTACTGGATTGTCAAGGCCGGAAATGGGCTGTAAAATCTGGTCACTCACCTGGCTGTTGAGATAAATGTTTTGGAGGGTAAACTTGAATGTGTAATTTGCTCTCTAAACTTATTTAGCAAAGAACTACTTATAGCATCTCTACTTGTATGTCTTTTAGGTATCTCAACGTTAATAAATCTAAAATAACCCCTAATTTCTACCTTGTAACTGGTTCCTCTGTTTCCCCCTCCATTCTTCTAATTGTTTAGGTTAAAAAATCTTGGCTTCCTCCTTAGCTCTTATTTCTCTCACATATGGCATCTAATATATCAGCAAGTCTTGTCTGCTCTGTCTTTATGAGTTATGATAATGGGATCACTTCTCTACTGATACTACCTTATTTTTAGCCACTGATAATGTTTGCCTGGATTAAAGTAGACTCTCTGCTCCCACCCTTGCCCCCTTATAGTCTGTTTTCCTCACGGAGGCAAGGGCAATTCTCTAACAATGCAAACTTCATCATAGCACACTGATGTTTAGAACCCTGTAATAGATTGCTATACATCCCAGAATAAAATCCAAAGTCCTTTCCATGGCCTACAATGTCACCCCCTACCATTTTCCCCAAAGCTTCCTCTGCATGCAGTGCACTGGCATTCTTGAACAAACCAAGGATGTTCTCATCTCAGAGCCTTTACATATGCTGTTCCTCCACCCTTTGATTCATTTATTCAACAAATGTTTCTTGAATACTTAACTAAGTGTCAGGTATTGCTCTAGGTAGTTGGGATATAGTACTAAACAAGGTGGACAATCCAGGTGTGGTGACACATGCCTATAATCCTAGCAATTTAGGAGGCTGAGGCAGGCTATGTAACTTAGTGAGACCCAGTCTCAAAACACCCCCCAAACAAACAAACAAACAAAAAAACAGGGGTATACCTCTGTGGTAGAGTGCTTGCAAAGTATGTGCAAGGCTCTGCGTTCAAACCCCAAGTACTTCAAAATAAATAAGCAAACAAGCTGGACAAAGAAATTTGGCCTTGTTGTGCTTAAATTGCCAACATGTCTGTATCTCTCACTCCTTTTGCTCAAATGTCACCTTATCAGAGAGGCCTCCTGTGACCCACTCATTCTAAAGCAGCAATCCTCCCTGTTTTCTAAATGTGACTTCTTACATTTCCAGAGCCAGGCTCATATGGAGGAGGGTTAATGAACAAAGGCCTTTTGTTGCTTCTGCAGTTTGTAACCTGATGGTTTCCTCTGAGGTGGCAGGTGCACAAATTGTTGGCTTCTTCCCTGGAGGGACATTTTGGAAGGCTGCCCACTGGAGGCCTCTGACTGAAGCTCCCTTGATGTGGGCAGGGCTGTACCTCAGGGGCTACCCATCCCATTGTCAGCACCTGGATTTTTGGCAGTCCACTGTTGGGTGGCATTTCCCCACCAGGTCATACTGTTAGGGAGGATCAAACATGACTCCAGATTGGCTCCTTCCTGCTGTCCAATTTGACCCACAGAGAAACATACATTCTCCCCTGACTATGGGAAAAAGTGTAGTTTATTCCTAAGTGTAGTTTGTTCCTTACCTCTCTTTCTTCTGCCATTAAACTAGTAACTTCAGCTGTCATCTTTCTTCATTACGTTTCCCAAGTAGAATTAGATAATAGTTTTTCTGTTTTACAAAGTCTGAAGAACACTGGCCAAGAACTCCAAATAAGTTTCTTATAGCACTTCCTACTTAACTCTCCAAAAGGAAGTTCAAAGAAACAATGTATAGTCACAGTACTTAGAAAAGACTAGTAAATTGAGGACTGTAGATAAAAGTTTTTCTGGAACCAGAGGACGAAAAGGGACTTTATGATAATGCAACTCTGTTTAATAGTTTACTTGCTATGGAGGACAGCAGAGTGCCAGAGAGTGGGATTGTTGCTGTGCAGAAACCTGACCCTATGGTTCCTAGTCTGTTGAAACTTGTTTGTGGGATATGTTTGGAAGAGTTTGGAGATGCAGGAGAGAGAAGCCCTTGAATGCTGTAAGCAGAGCTCAAGGGGTGGTTCTGGTTAGAGTTCAGAAAACCAAAAGGCTACTGCCAACAGAAATGTAGTCAGGGTTCATAATAGTTCAGAGGAAGACGATGACTCTTGGGCATTGGACTAGAGGCAATTTGTTTTACATTCTGGCAAAGATTTTGTGTGCATTCTGCTGTTATTCTAAAGACTTGAGTCTTTAGAATAAGACTTGAGTGAGGCCAACTTGAAAAGAAATGGGCTAATTAACTTGGCAGAGGAGATACTGAAAAACTATAATGTTTCAGGCTCTATGTTGTTTGTTGCTGTGGTTTAGCCAGATTTATGAAGATAAAAACAAGCAAAAAGCACAGAAAAAAAATACAAAACTATGCCATTTAAAGAGGGAAAAAGCTCCTGCTTGTCTAAGGTTACTGACAACAGGGCTGGTTCAGATAAGGAAGCCATAATTGTTAAATAGATAAGCAGAGGTAAAGAAAAGCTACACTCTTTTTGTTATAAAAAGGACAATAAAGATGGCCTGGAGGGATGAAAGGAGTTGACCAGGCTCCTCCTATCTAAAGCAAGTATGCACTGGCAGATCCTTTTAAAACACTTTCCTTTGAAAAATTAATGCCTACAGGATACCCTGCTGGAAAGGGACTGTCTAGGAATATGCAGAGGCATCTGTTGCACCTGTGGTTCAAAGGGTGAAACTACCTTACCAGCTGGCAGCAAATCTTGGCATTGTCTACATGGTGCTGGTTTTGCAGGAATGCAGAATGCAAGAGTTAAGGAGCTATGGAGGCTGCCATCAAGGTTCCAGAAGATAGGCTGCCACCCAGGTTCCAGAAGAGGCAGGCAACATGTTCAGGTGCCTAGTGGAGAAGGGCTGATGTGTGAAGCTTTGAGGGTGAAGCCAAATCACCAGTTGAGACCTTATGATGTTGGATATGCCACCACCAAGAAGAATCTGCTGAGGGAAGCTGCCAGCAAGAAATGGACCCAGCCTATGCGAGCCATGTATGCTGCAAACGTGAGGGCAACAGGGCAGAGCTGCCCTGTCCTGTTTGATCTCAGATGATGCCAGATGACAGATGATGTTTCATGTGCCAGATGCCAGATTTAAAATGACAGAATTTGTTTATCCACTAGGATATCAGTCTCACTATAGACCAATCTTTTGTTTCTGTGCCCCTATTCTTCCATTTTGGAATGAGAATGCTTACTCTGTGTCATTATGTGTTGGAGGTATACAACCTGTGTTTTGTTTTGCAGGAACCGACAGCTGAGTTTGCCTTGAGTCTCTGTGGAGACTTTGGATGTCTCCAACTTTTTAACATGATTGAGGCTATTAAGATACTGGGGACTCTTAAAGTGAGACTAAATCCATTTTTCATTATGGGATGGCCATGACCTTTGGGAGGCAGGGGCAGAATGTTATGGTTTGGATCTAAATGCTCCTTAAAGGTCATGTGTTTGGACCTTGGGTCTCCAGCTGATGGTGCTGTTTGTGGAGGCTGTGGGAACTTGGGGAGGCAGAATTCTAGCTTTGTGGAAGTGGCTCTCTGGGGGTGAGCCTTTGGAGGTTTTTACCCAGAACCCTGGTTGCACTTGGCCTCTGTCTCCTGATCCACCACACTGTGAGGTTTTGTGCCAAGGGACCCATCCTGGCTGTCTTACTTCCATGCCATTTGCCTATTCCACATCTATGGACAGAAATCTAACCATGAGTTTCCAATAAATATCTCTCCCTCCATAAGTTTGCTTCATTTGGTTTCTCTGCCACAGTGATGAGGAGCTAATACAACTAGTGAATTGAGAACTGTAGATATTATTTTTTCTCTAACCATAGGAAGAAAATAGACTTTAAGATAATGCAGCTCTAACAGTTCAATTGCTATAGAGGGCAGCAGAAATGTGCCAGTATGGTCTCAAAGGAGGCAGGAATCCCTGATGCATCACCTTAGTCCTGAGATCTGTATCTCTTATTCACAATGTTATAGAAGAGTTAAAACATCTGTTTCTGGTACTCAAAGAATCAGATACTTAATACAAAAACAAATATTATGACAAGCAATTAGTATTTATATATGTATTGAAGTGCTAGTAGGGAAGTGTTGTTAAAAATGTGATCTTGATTATCAGATAGACTTGGGTTTAAGTTTTAGCTCTGCCAGCTACTAGAATGTGACCTCCGGCAAGTTATTTAATATGCAGAAATGTATCTGCCAAGAAATGTTATGGGGAACAACTACCTCCTAGCTATTAGAGTTGTCTGTGTGCCAGATAGCTGGTTGACAGCTCACACCAGCAGCATCACTCCTATCTGAAGCTGGGAACTACCTTTCCCAGAATCCCCTTTCTTGTGTGGTTCTGAGTTGGATTTGTGATTATGGCTTTGACTTTGTGACTTGTGCAAGATGTGGAAAGCAGAAGTGAAAAGAGACCATTGTTCTCAGGGTACTGGCTGCTGTGAGTCATCAGCTAGAGCTTCTTAGGATGTGGGATCTCACAGCCTTTTCTGTGAACACTGACTGTGTAGTTATAGTAGGTTTCAGATTTCACCCATGCGCTTGAGTTTCTCCACCCACACTCCAGGCTTCAGGCTGAAGTCACCAGTGACTTTTTTCCCTCTAGTCTTCCATTGTCACATTCTAGGCTTTTGTTTCCCAAGCTTGTCTCATGTCCATGTAAGCCTTCATTTCTGTGTACAGCCCCTACCCCTCTGTTTTTTGACTTAACCATTCTAATACAGCACACACAATCTAAGAGGTATAGCAAGCACTCCACAATTATTAGCTGATAATAATCAGAAAAGGTATTGTTCAGAACATTTGAAGCTAATAGACTAATAATGTGAAACTATGTGAGTCACATTGTTTAGGAACTCCAAAGATGGGGAGTGGTACAAAAACGGACCATTCTTAGTCTGATAATGAGAACTGCTCACATTTTATACCACTCTTCAGTTTGTATTTACACATTATTTATTCATATAGTTGCAGCATTTAGTTTTCCAATTAACCAACTGAACACATACTTTATGATATGGACTATTATTGTGCTGTGTTGTAATTAGGCATAAGTGGTGGTAGCTGGCTTATAAATCATTGCCATTGAAACTAATTTTAAGGAGCCCATATTATTTTTCCTCCTGGTTCACTGACAATTTCCCTTCATATTGTGTTTTTTATCCCTGTAGATAAAAAAAAAAGTCCTGGGCCGGCTCTTTAGGTTCATTTCTTTTTTCCCTTCTCCCCTCCAGAGTTGGGGTTCTTCTGCTGCTCTTTATCCCCAGTTCTCATCTTTCCTTTGCCTATGGAAGTTATAAATATAATCTCTTGCTGTCCCACAGATCTGGCTTTCTTAGTTGTTTTAATGGCGTTAATATCACTAGAATCTCTGAAGACACAAGGCTGTGGATCTTCTGCCCCAGTTCCAGGAAGAGAACAGAATTGTCTTGCCACTGGTAAGCCTGTGGAAGGGAAAGGTGGCATTCAGATCTAGTGTTTTGTCTTTGAGAACTTTGAATCAGAATTAAGGGTTGGAGAGGCTTAAAAAAAGGATAAGGGACTCTTTCTAGAATCCTAGTGGTGCTAGGAGTCAGTTCTTTGCTAAGGCAGAAACTGGAGAGAATGAGGCAATGTTTGATCCAAGTGTCTGTACTGTGGCAAAAGGGACCAGTGCTGGCATGTACACTCCTTCTTTTCTGGAGTTCTGGAAACTAAGACTCTAACAGCTGCACTGAGACTAGCTCTCAACAGGAGCCTAGGATTTCATTTTTGTCTGTGGCTTCAGATATGTGGTGCTTGTTAAGAACATTAACTACTCAATAGGGACATGCTTTTGTTGATGCACCATCCATATTCCTCTTCAAGGGAGGATGCATTGCATTACTATTGGGAGTACTCTCTGCTGTCAGCCCTTGTAGGGATTACCTCCTCTTCAGACAGCCACCTTGCTCAAGGCCATGGGTTTGTAAGGAGGATTATTTGGCTCCAGATAGGATGATCTTGACAGGCCATTTTAGTTATGGATTCTTCCTGTGGCTGGCTGAGGCTATCATCAGGCCTAGCTTGCCGCTTAATTTCTTTGTTCTTCATTCTTCTCCCTTGCCCTCCCTTCCACAGTGTCCATCCCAAAGGCCCTAACCAGTAAACATTCAGCACATTAAGCCTTATCTCAGGGTGCAGAGAGTTATCAGAGAACCCAGTGTATGGAAGACTCTACTCTCCATACCTCCAGTATTTGTTGATATCTCTAATTTGCTATACTTTACTGCTATTCTCTTTGACCTCATAGTTTATACTTAGTTTATTAATTTACTATCATTTTATAGAGTTCTAAGATGGGATAGAGACAAACACATGTATTTGACTTGGTATTGTATTGGTTGGAGTTAAATTGCAGAGAATATAATTTATTCTGGCATTCAAAACAGAAGGGATATTTTTAGGACATTCAGTGGTGAGGTACTTATTGTATTTTTAGTTTACTAATTCTTCTTTCCTCTTTGACAGTGTGACTTTGTAACTCCTCTCATCAAGGAATTGAGTCTATTTCCCTAGCCCTTGAGTCTGGGTTGACCTTTTGATATTCTTTGGCCAATATGTTGTAGTAGAAATGATGACATGCTGTTTTTAAGACAAATCCTTGAAGGGCTTTGCATACTTTGCAAGATACCAACAAAGGAAAAAAATAAAAGAACATAACCACAATTAACAAGAACTTTGGAATGTGATCAAGAGAATAAACCTAAGAATTCATGTTTAGAAGAGGGAGCTGAGATACAAACTTAAAGACATAGAAATCTTACAGCAAAAAATTTCCCAAATCTGGGGGAAAAAATGGACATCAACCACAAGAGGCTTTTAGAATACCAAACAGACATGACCAGAAAAGAACCTCCCACAACACATACTAATTAAAATGCCATCATCACAGAACAAAGAAACAATTAAGAGCTGCAAGAGAAAAGCACAAACTCACTTACAAAAGAAAAGCCATCAGAATTACATCACACCTCTCAGCACAAACCCTAAAATATAGGGAAGAATGGAATGATGTATTTCAAGCCCTGAAGGTAAATAATTTCCAACCAAAATTATTACATCCATCAAAGTTATCATTTAAAATTGATGGAGAAATAAAAACATCCCAAGAGAAGCACACACTAAAGCAATACATGACCACCAAGCCAGCATTGCAGAAGATACTTAAAGGAACCCTACACACACAAGAGAAAGAAAGATAGTCTCCACAAGGAGAGCAGAGGAACATATAAACTTCATGGGAAGAACAGACAAACTAAAGAGAACTAGGAAAGAATCAGTCATGTCTAACTCAAAAAAACAGAAAGCCTGGAGTATAAATAAGGGGGAAAGAAAAGAATGAACACTATATGAATCAACCAGGGAAACACTCAACACAATTATAAGAATCAGCAAACTTCTTTCAATAATAACCTTAAATATAAATAGTTTAAACATTCTAATTAAAAGACATCCATTAGGAGACTGGATTAAAACACAAGATCCAACAATTTGTTGTCTTTAAGAAACACATTTCACTGGCAAGGACATCCATGGACAAAAAATGAAAGGATGGAAGTTGATATATCAAGCAAGTGGAAGCAAAAGGGGGAAGAAAAAAGAAAGAAAAAAAAAAGAAAAAAGGAGGACTAGCCATCTTTATATCAGACAAAGTAGACTTCAAATTAAAATTAGACTGAAGAAACAAAGAAGGTCACCACATATTAATAAAGGGACAATCAATCAAGAATGCATAACAATTATAAATATATATCTGCTGAACATCAGTGCACCCCACTTCATTAAAAGAAAAACACTCCTATCATTAAAGGTACATATTGGTCCAGATAGAATAGTAGTGATTGACTTCAGTACCACACTCTCATCAATAAATAGAACATCCACACAAAAAATCAACAAAGAAACTTCAGAGTTAAACACCACAATAGATCAAATGGACTTAAGAGACATTACAGAATATTCCACCCAAAAGCTATGGAATATATATTCTTCTCAGCAGCCCAAGGAACATTCTATGGAATATATATTCTTCTCAGCAGCCCAAGGAACATTCTCTTAAATAGATCACATTTTAGGCCATAAGTCAAGTCTTAACTAATACAGAAAAAATGAAACAATTTTGTGTATCTTACCAGACCATAATGGAATATAAATAGAAATGAACAGCAGAAGTAATTACAGAAACTATATAAATATATGGAGAATGAACAATATACTCTTAAATGATCAATGGGTACTTGAAGAAAACAGAGAGGAAACAAAAAAATCATTAAAACCAAATTAAAATGAAAGCACAACCTACCAGAAACTTTAGAATAGAGCAGAGATGGTCCTAAGAGGGAAGTTTATAGCTATGGGTGTGTACACTGAAAAACCTGAGCAGGCTAAAACAAATAATGATGCACCTCAAGCTCTTAGAAAAAGAAGAATAAACAAAACCCTAAATAAGTAGACAGAAAGAAATAATAAAAATGAGAGCAGAAATTAGTGAAATGGAGACTAAAAGAACAGTAAAGATAATTGATGATACAAAGAGCTGGTTTTTTGAAAAGATAAACAAGATCAATAAACCGTAGCCAAACTAACCAAAGGAAAGAGATAGAAGACTCAAATTAAGAAAATTAGAGATGAAAAGGGAACATTATAACTAATACCAATGAAATCCAGAAGATCATTAGGGAATACTTTGAAAAATTATACTAAAAAAAACTGGAAAACTTAGGTGAGATGGCTAAATTCCTAGACAATATGACCTGCTAAAATTAAGTCATGAGACTATAAACAACATAAACAGATCTATAATGAGCTATGAGATTGAAGCAGTAATAATGAGTCTCCTAACACAGAAAAGCCCAGGACTGGATGGATTTACTGCTGAGTTCTACATGACCTTTAAGGAAAAATTAACACCAATGCTCCTCAAACTATTCCACAAAATACAGATGGAAGGAACACTGTCACATTCATTCTATGAAGCCCATATTACCCTGATAGCAAAATCATATAAGGATACATCAAGATAGGAAAACTACAGACCAGTTTCCCTGATGAACCTAGATGCAAAAATCCTTAATGAGACACTTGAAAATCAACTCCAACAACACATTTAAAAGCTCATACACTATGATCAATTTGGTTTCATTCCAGAGATGCAAGCCTGGTTCAACATATACAAGACAATAAATCTAATACAGCATATAGACTTAGGAACAGAAATCATATGGTCCTATAAATTGATGCAGAAAAGGCCTTTGACAAAGTTCAACATCCTTTTATGATAAAAGCTTTGAAGAAACTAGGAATTGAAGGAACGTACCTCAATATAATAAAGGCAATATGTTAAAAATCTATAGCCATCATCATACTAAATGGGGAAAAACTGAAAACATTTCCCCTAAAATCAGCAACAAGACAATGATGTCTAATGTTTTTACTGCTATTCAATGTAGCAATTGAACAGCTAGTCACAGCAATACGACAAGGGAAAGACATAAAGGGGATCCATACAGAAAATGAAGAAGTCAAATTATCCCTATGTGCAGATGATGTAATCCTAAATCTAAAAGACCCTAATTACTCCACCAGAAAACTCTTAGAGCTGATAAACACTTTCAACAAAGTAGCAGGATACAAAATTAACATAGAAGAATCAGTACCTTTTCATTATACCAATAATGACTAGGTAGAGAAAGTAACTATGAAAACAATCCCATTCATAATAGCTTTAAAACAAATAAAGCAGCTGGGAATAACCCTAACCAAGGAGGTGAAAGACTTCTACAATGAACTATAAAATAGGAAAGAAAGAAATCAAAGAAGACACCAGAAGGTGAACAGATCTCCTATGTACATAGATTAGAAGAATTAATATTGTGAAAATGGCAATCTACAGATTCAATGTAATCCCCTTCAAAATCTCAATGACATTCTTCACAGAAATAGAGAAAACAATCCTAAAACTCATATGAAAGCACAAGACCCCAAATTGCTAAAGTGATCCTCAACAGAAAGAACAATGCAGGGGTCATTACAGTTCCTGATTTCAAATTATACTACAAAACTATAGTAACAAGAACTGGCACAAAAATAGACATGTAGAACAATGGAATAAAGGATCTAGAAATAAATCCATGCAGCTACAGCCAGCTGTTATTTGGCAAAGATGTCAAAAATATAAGTTGGGGAAAAGACACCCTGTTCAACAAATGGTTCTGGGAGAACTGGATATCCTCATGTAGAAGACTGAAGTTAAATTCCTCTCTTTCACCTTGTACAAAAATCAAAATGGATCAAAGACCTTAATGTAAAACCTAAAACTTTGAAACTGCTAGAGGAAAACAGAGAGAAAAAACTTCAAGACATAGACATAGGCAAGAATTTCTGAATAGGACTCCAATAGCACAGGAAACAATAACAAGAATTGACAAATGAGACTGCATTAAATTAAAAAGCTTTTGTACAGTAAAGGACACAATTATCAGAGTGAAGAGAGAGCCTACAGAGTTGGAGAAAATGTTTGACTGCTATATATCAGACAAGGGATTAATATCTAAAATATAGAAAGAGCTCAAAAAATAAATGCCAAAATAGCAAAGTATCCAATCAAAAAATGGGTGAAAGAACTAATTAGAGACTCCCCAAAAGAAAAAATACAAATGGCCAACAATCATGTGAAAAAATATTCAACATCTTTAATCACCAGGGAAATGTAAATGAAAACTACATGGAGATACCATTACATCCTAGTTAGAATGACAACCATCAACAAAACAAACAACAACAAATGCTAGCAAGGATGCTAGGAGAAAGGAACCCTAGTATATTGCTGATGTGAATGCAGATTGGTGTCGCCACTATGGAAATCAATATGGAGGTTCCTCAAAAAACTAATAATAGAACTACCATATGACCTGGCTATACCACTCCTTGGTATATATCCAAAGGAATATAAGTAAATACACCACAGAGATACCTGCTCATCCATGTTTTTCGTGGTGTTATTCACAATAGCTAAGATATGGAATCAACCTGAGTGTCCATCAACAGATGAGTGGATATGGAAATTGTGGTATATATACACTATGGAGCTTTATTCACTCATAAAAAGGGATGAAATTATGGCATTTTCTGGAAAATGAATGGAACTAGAGATCATCATTTTAAGCAAAATAAGCTAGACCCAGAAAGACAAACATTGTATGTTTTCTCTCATATGTAGGTGTTAGACTTCAGTATATATTTGTTATTAAGACATATAGGTCATGGAAGTACAAGGGGCCTATGCAGGGAAAGATAACTAACTAAAGAAAAAGGGGAAGGGGTTAGAAGAAAGGAAATGGGAGAAAAGAAAGGAAATATCACATATGTTGCTTTTACAGCAAACTTGGGAAGTACAGGTATAGATAAATACACTCCCAAAAAGAGATATGCAAATAGAAGGGGAACCATTGGTGAGGAGGGAGTGGATGGGGGAGGGGGGAGATGAGAGGATAAAGGGGAATTGAGCATGAGCAATGTACAATGAAATGCATCTATGGAAATGTCATAATGAGACCTATTAAGTTGTACATTAAAATTACCAATTAAGGAAAAAAAAAAAAAAAAAAAAAAGGTCAGAGGGATATTTAGCTTCCCAGACTTTGCAGTATAAGAAGGAAGGTATAATGAATTTGAATTGAGTCAGTCTCTGTGTTTGCCACAGCTGTGGTTAGCTAAGATGAACATGACTCCTAAAACTTATTCCATAGCTAATAGTGATACTGAAATAATTTCTTTAAATTTATATGTGCAGTATTTTACAATTGAATATATTTGCTTTCTACACTGTCAGACATCATAAATTCAATTAATAGAAGTTGAGCAACTGAGGGATAAAGAATACAATACCAAGATTCTATGAACCTGTTGCTCCAGCTAAATACACATAAAAATATCTTAGGGTAACCAACAATTAAAACAAGGAGAAGAAACTGACTTTATGTTCTGAAAAGTTCCTACGTACTTCTTGTTACTTGACACAGCAATACTAATAGAAAGAACAGTGATTTCATAAGGAATCTGGTTGTGAACTGCAGTTTTAAGTACATATACATTAATTAGGTGACAAAACATTTAAGAATTAATTTTGGTGTAAAGGTAGAGATTTACAAGACTGTTAGGAAGCCCCTGGGATAGTGCCCTCGAATCTGGCCTTAAGGCATGGCATCTGGTTTTATGTGGTCAGAGAACAAATGCTTCCAAATGTGTAGTTAGCAGTTCTAGGAAAATCTATATCCCTGTGGGTGCTTTGTAAAGGTATAGAGACTTAAGACAATGAATAATCAGGGAAGAAAAGGGAAGGCAATTCTTAGATAGCAGAATCATCCACAGTGAAGGCGTTAAAATGAAAGGAATTCTGTGCCCCTAATTTTGTTCCCTTTTTCTTATTCAGCTGAGGCACAACATTGTTATTATGGTATGTGAGGCTCGAAGTGGTTTATGCCTCACTAAGAATTACTTTACTCAACCATGACCTTGTATGGTGAGGAGTCCCTCAGGCTCAACAAAAGAAAAAAGTCTTGCTGTCAAGAGAACCTGGAGTCCTTCCAAAGCCCTCCCAAAGGTGCCCCACTGATTCCAAAGCCAGACACACTCCCTTGTCGACAAAGGTGTCCTGCGGCTAAAAATCTGGAGGGCAAATTGCACTTGGCTCATTGGTAAGTCCTAATCACAAGCTGTTTATTTGATTTTAACTAGAATTAATGTGAAGTATCAGCAACTTTGCTCCTGAGATAAAATTCATTAATTGGACATTTTTTTTTCTGTTGCACAATCAGAAATTCATTCAAATGAGGAAAAATCAATTAACATCTATGGAAAAAGGCAAAAGAAAGTGGTTGTCATACGGCTTTTTGGCAAAGGCTGAGCTCAAGATTTACCAATGAAAGCCCCACTGAGTGTCACCAAGAGAAAGTTATGAAGCTAAAGAACTGGAAGCCTGGAAATTGGAATTTCAGTATCATTGTAAGTTATTTCAGAGAAAATTGCATATGAGATATGATCAAAAGATACACTGCATGTTTAAGTTAAAAAAGTTTATTACAGTAAAAGACATATTGCCATTAATCCCCCTCAAAATTGCAGCTCCTTGGCTTTGAATAGCATATTCCCATTGTTCTTGCCACTTTCTGAAGCAGTTCTTGAAGAAGTCCTCTTTTGTGAGTGTCTTTAGTTGCACTGTCATCACTGCCTCAATGTCCTGAATAGATTAAAAACTTTTACCTTTCATGGTCATTTTGACTCTGGGGAGGAGCCAGAAGTCGCATAGTGCCAGATCCTGCACTGGTGCCAGATCTGGCATCTGATAGATGAGGACACACTGTAATACTTTTATTGGACAGAAACTGCCTTACCAGAAGTGATGTATGACACAGTGTATTGCCATGCTGGAGGCTGGACCTAAAGACACTCATGAAGCTGGGTATAGTGGCGCACGCCTGCAATCCCAGCAACTCTGGAGGCGGAGGCAGACAGATCACAAGATTGAGGCCTTCAGTACTGGAAAAAAAAAAAAAAAAAAAAAAAAAAAAAAAAAAAAAAAAAAAAAAAAAAAAAGGAAATAAAAATAAAGAAAAAAAAATAGAGAATTCACTAAAGAGGACTTCCAGAACTGTTTCAGAAAGGGGCTAGAATGATGGGATAAGTGTATTCAAAGCCAGGGGCAGCTTTTTGAGAGGGATTAATGGCTACATGTCTTTCAATGTAATACAATTTTTAAAACTTAAATATTCACTTTTGGTCATACCACGTACATGCAAGCACAAGGTGGTGGCTTTCATTCTGCTGATAAAATAATTTCTAAAACAACTTTGGTTTTTGAAACAACAAGGAGGGGGTCTCAGGAGAGAGAGAGAGAGAGAGAGAGAGAGAGAGAGAGAGCGAGAGAGAGCGAGCGAGAGAGAGAGGAGAAGAGCAATAATGGAGACAGAGACAACAGATAGCATGTGATTTGACTTTTTGAGATCCAGTCTGGAGCAAATGTTAGTTAAATCTTCCCAAGGAAGGTCTGGCCCCTATTCAGCTACACAGGGCAGAACAAAGAGAAAGTGAAGGCCCTAGACTAGGTGTTTCTGAGGATGGAATTTTAAAGCAGCTCCTTTATTCTGCCTCATTAGTCCCAGATAAAGGAACTTTCTGGAGCTAGATTTAAAAGCATCTTTAGAATATCCAGGTGCTTACATGTAGCCCCTGCCTTACTTCCTTCTTTCATTTCATTTCCTGTGTTCTTTGTATATGTCATTCCCCTCAAGAGGTCTTTGAAGGCAGGTGCTGTGTTTTACCCCTCTGTTTATCCCTTTTCTTTGGCTCTTATCTCATGGTACTTTGTGCATCTATATATTTTTTGTTGTTAAATAAAAATAAATATAATTACAAACAAATACGGATTTTCCAGTGTTTCAGCTGCTACCAAGAAAATGATCAGTTTGACAGATTTATAGTGATTGACTCCTACTTTTAATCAAGTGAGTTAGTGTAAGAGTGTATTCACATTTTAAGTGCAAATAAAAGTTGCTTTAAAGGATTTTTTGTTGTTTTTGTCTTTAAAAGAAATAGCAGCTTAATAGTGATATATGCAAATCAAGATGATTTTAGGAGCAATGTAAAGAGTTATTGTGTGTATGGAGTACACATAATAGTTAATGGAACCAGGCGGGGTGGCACACGCCTGTAATCCCAGTGGCTCGGGAGGCGGAGGCAGGAGGTTGGCAAGTTAGAGACCAGAGGCAGTCTCAGTAATTTAGTGAGACCTTGTCTCAAAAACTAAAAAAAAAGAAAAAGAAAAAATTGGCTGGGGGTGCAGCTCAGGGGTCCAGCACTTGCAAAGCATGCAAGCATGAGGCTCTGGGTTCAACCCCCAGTACCACACACACACACACACACACACACACACACACACACACACACACACACAGTTAATGGTAACAGTCACTACTTTAATGTTTCCATATCCTTCTCTGTAAATGCTCTTTGTCTTTATAGCTGCTCCTGCTGGAGTTACATTCATGAGTGAGGGAAAAGTGCCTGTGACTGATGCCATAATATGGTATCATATGACAGTTTTCCTTTCTTGCTTTTTGTTATCTCAGCTTATGGGAGGCTTTAGACACACTGTGCCTTGTGCTTTGTTTTTTTCTTGAGAAAGTCTTGCAGTTTAATGATTTTTTTTTCAGTACTTTGGGTTGAACCCAGAGCCTTGCACATACTTTGCAAGTGCTCTAACACTGAACTACACCCTCAGTCCCTTTAGAAAATTTTTTATCTTGAGACAGGGTCTTGCTAAGTTGTGCAGGCTGCCTCTGGCCTGAGCTCATGATCCTCCTGCCTCTGCCTCCTAAGTTGCTGACATTACAGGCCTGCACCATTATGCCCAGCTGTAGAGATGAGTCTTTCTCTTTAAGGGTTATAATGAGTATGTCCAAGGTAATAAGCTGTTGCTTATCCGTTTCTGACTCACTCTTTAGACTCTGCAAACCACAAGGCCAGCTCCCTGTTAGGTTTGCTAAGGCAGGAGCCATGAGAGGGACTGAAATGCTCTCTCTATCACTGTTCCTTTCAGTAGTACCTAAACAGTGACCATGTATGCCACAGTGACAGTTTCAGTCTCCAGCTTTCTTTTTCTTTTTATGGCATTCCCAGAGGCAGCCTCGTGTTGTTTCCTCTGAGGCACTCATAGCAGCTGGGCAGGGACCCTTTCTCACAGGTCTTATCAGTTCCTGCAAACCTCTGCATCTTAGGAACCTTGACTTTCCCTTTTGTGTGCTCAGCCTCAGCACCGGAGCTAAACCCTTTTAGCTTTTAAAAGTTCTCATTCCCCATGTGTCTGTCAGTTTTTCAGGGCTTGCAGGTTGCTGTAATGCTGAAAGCTATGCCATCAGTATCTCAGATACCGCTAGGGCCACCCACGGTGCATAGGTTTCCACTGAGCTTCTAGACCAAGATAAGACTAGGGAGAAGGACCCAGCAGCCACTTTCGAAACAATTAGCCATTGAAAACCCTATGAATAGCAGAGAACTAGCATATAAAGTGTGGGAAAATGAGTCCCCCAGGCAGGAAGGCACTCAAGAAATGACCAGGAAAGAGTTGCTTTCTCATAGTAGATTCAGCTTTAATGAAGGGAATGGAATAAAGCCCCTGGGACTTCCTTTTGCTGATGTCGCATTACTCAAAATAAGCAGAAACATAGAGGCTGCAACAATGGGCTCAAACATAAAAAGATCATGTGCATGGCACAGTGTTGAGTGGTGTTTTGTTCTGCTATAGTTAGGGTCCCTATGAGTTGGATCCAACTCAGCGGTGCCTAACAACCACCACAATAACTAACTAATATGAAATTCTCTTTGTTGAAATGCCTAGGCAGTTTCTGTTTTTTTAGTTGGTCCCTAACAAATGCGGTACATGATACCCAAAGAGGGCCCTACTCACCTAGGGCTGCCAGATGAGATGATTCTAAGTGGCAGAATTGCCTGTACTGCCTTCTCAACCTGCTGCAGGGTCTGGTTCTTATCTGAGGTGTGGATGAAACATAATGTATTTAACTAGTTCCCTCTAGATGGATAGTTAGGTTTCCCCCCACGTTTTGTTACTAGAAACAATGCATTGAATAATCTTAAATGATTTTTTTTCATACATACATGAGTTTATCTGTAAGGGTCAAAAGAATTGCCACACTGTCCTTCATTCAGGTTGTACTAATTTAGTGTCTCATAGGCAATAGAAATCTATTCGTATGGGAAATAGTTGTTGTTAGGTGCTGTACCCTCACAGGGTTTTCAGTGGCTGATTGTTTCAGGATTATATTCAGGAGTGGACTGCTACATCCTTCTCCCATTATTGTGGTGCTGGGGATTGAACCCAGGTCTTCAGTAAGTACAGAGCAGGTGCTCTACCAACTGAGCTAAACTCTGATGAGAAACAGAAAAATCCACAAAGGAAAGAGGGAGCCAGGCATGATACCATTGTCCTAGTAAGACGGCCTCCTAGTGGCAGAGAGAAGTACAGCATGAGATTTATCCTTAGAGGAATCCCTTTGGGGCCTAGGCTCTGTTTGCCTGACTTTTAGCTAGTTAGAGAGAAAGAATGCTAAAATACAAATGAGAACAAGCTCTGTAAAACACTTTGGCACTCACTTATAGGAAGTTAACACACAAAGGGGAAAGAAGTACTTTATCACATATCCCTAGGTTGGACAGTTTGAGGAATCACTGTACCCAGTGGATACTCAGTACCAAACTAATGTGGCTGTGATGCCCAGCAGTAAGAGTGACACCGATAGATGTTTGAACATTGGAACAAGTGACAGTGCTGCTGGGCATGCTCTAAATTGTAGCTGTAAGCACGTCAAAGACATCATCTCCTAGGCAGTCTTGAAATACACTTGAGTGTTTTTTTTTTTTTGGTAGGGTACTGGGTCTATTTCCTGCAGTAGCAGAGAAGGTAGGAGCTGGAAAAACACAGGCTACAATACTCATTTATAGAGGTTGTCTTTGTTTCTACATCTGTGCTTCATAAACTGGGGATAGGCTTTTGCTTAATAATAATAAAGTAAAATAGTCATCTTCTTTCAGTCCTTGTAATGTATCTCTAGCAAACCTAGGAAGTGACTTTGTCATTTTTACTGCCTGCTATTTGGTATTCCCCACTCAGCAGAGCTCTACTGTAGTTATCATTGCCTTTGTTTAGCAGACAGGTTACATTCTACATGCTTGCTTTTGCTGACTTCACTTAAGCATTATGTGGCAACAAAGGTGTGTGTACATCCAGAGTTGTGTCTTTTCTACCCTGTAAGATCTGGGCTGCCTTCCTGCAGAGGATTTTTGTTTTATATTTCACTGTGTCTTCTTTACGCTATTCTTAATTCACAAAACAGAGATGCTGTCATCACCAATTAACATTAATCAAGGGCCCCCCTGGATGGATGGCTGCATAGCCACTAATTTAATATTCTCTTTGTTTTGAATATCAGGTGGCTCCTTTGAATGAATTTTTAAGTATCTCAGTGGTGATGAAGAAGAGCCGACATCAATTAGGAATCAGGAAGACAAGCCTTTGCAGAAAATGCTTAAAGGAGAGCATGCAGGGTTGGTGTTTATATTTGGACAATTAACAGAGATAAGCTTTTTTCAGTTAACAAACGACAAAAGTAAAAGGTATATTTATTGTTCCTGGAAAAAGCCTGGCAGCATTCCATCCAGCCATCTGCCCTTTGATCATCTCATTTCCTCCTTATTGCAGTCCTTCTGGTCTTCAAGGCCAAGTCTGAATATTGCCCACTGAGCCTATTCTAATCATCTCTACCCTCAGGGATGACTCCCTGCCCCAAATTCCTGTAACCCTTTTTATTTACACCTATCATGTGGAAATTGAGCACAGGATACATTATTACTACTATTGAGTAAATACATGCACATCCTTCCCAAGTAAACCAGAGCATCCTCCTTGAATTTCTTTTTTTCCCAATCCTCAGCCCAGTGTTGTGTCAAGAAATATTTATTGATGATGATGATGGCAATAGCAATAGCCTATTAAAATCAGATGGAATTTTATTTTTTAAAAAGGGGAAACAAGTCTGAAGGTTTGGAAGTTGAGACTCAGGCATCTTTAATAATGTTTTCTACTCTAAGCGTGATGTTTGCATCTTTTCTGGAGGGGTTCAGAGACTCAGAGAGGAAGAATATCACCAGAAGAATACAGCAATTTGTCTTTCGAGCTTCAATAAAATTTATTTTAACTTGCTTAAATTATATTTATCTGCAGCCATACCACTCTCGCGTCCGATCTCATCAGTTCTCGGAAGCTATCGGATCCCACTCGACGGCACATAACTACAATAAAGTTATATTTATTTCTTGACCTATCCTTTTTGATGTGACATTACAGAGGGTAACGTTGCTGTAGGTTAGAGCAACTGATTTTCAACCGAATAGACCTGAACACTATCAGGAAAAGAAACTTTCGGTTCTGTCGTACAGTTTGGAATGTCGAAAACACTTTTATGTTCTATGATGCCAAGAACCTGGGCTCTGCAAGGCTGGTTACGTCCGAATCCCACCTCCACGCTGACCCATTGTTGCGCAAAGCGGCGATTCAGGACCAATCCAACCCTCCTAGAACGAAGCTCCCGCGGGGCTCCGCCCACCCCAGTTCCGGGAGCCTCATTGGCTGGCCTTCCGCCCGCCATCTCTATTAGCCCTATAGAGTTAGCATGGCGGGGGGTGGGTGGGCGGACGCCTTCCGGGCACTGGTTGGTCGAATCATAATGACTGCAAAGGACTCTTGAGAGTCTCTATTGGTCCTTAGGCTTCACGGTGGGCGGGGAGAGGCAGAGCGACAGGGCTCAAGGCAAGAAGCGCGGAGTGCGCCGGCGCGTAGTCGGGTACGCCAGGCCGAGGATTTTGCTAGGGAACGGACTGTTGTTGCCCCGCCCCCTCGGGGCTTTTTTGTCCCGTTAACTGTCGGAGTGGTTGGGGTTCCAGCGCTGGGCGACATGCCGGTGCGCTTCAAGGTGAGCCCGGGGTCTCTGAGCCCGAGGGAGGCTGGGGGAAGCCGCAGCGCGGTCGGTCGGTACAGGGCGCGGAAGCCGCGCTGGATTTGTGTCCTGCGCACCTCGTCCCTGTAGAGGTTCCCAGTCCCAGAGCCTGCTGCTACTGCTGTCCTAGGGGATGCTCGTCTCCTATTTCCCATATCTCTCTCCGCCCGCTCACACTTCCGAGTTGCGTGTAGAGGGTAGTTAGGTGGTATTGAGACAGATTCATTCTGGGGAACTCAGAAGCGGAGACAGTAGGAGGGCACCTCGTAATGGAAGCGAAAGCGACTTCAAGTTGGGACACCTGTGGTCCACCTTACAGTTTGGCATCTATCTAATCGCCCTTCTTTTTAAAACTTTAAAGTATATGTATCTTTTACAGGCTTGAGAAATGGTCCCTTAGTAAGGAGGGAGCATGAGCAGTACACATTTTTCATAGTTGTGCGTTTGCTTTAGGGTTTGTTAAAAGTTCCAGGTAGCTGTCAGGGACCAACAGGCTTTCACATAACAGATGACTGTAGCGTTCCACAAATCCCCACTCTTAATTCTTAAAGGATTGTATTCAGAAGGAGGGGAGTTTGCCTTTCTTTGGTTCACTATACTAAAATATCAACAGGAACTAGATGCAGTACATACTACTTGGTAGAAACAGAATAAATCTGTAGTGATGAGAACTTAAGTTGTCACTGGTTAGCAGATGAGCTCACACTTTAGAATCACAGAACCAGTGAAGGGTAACCTTTTTGAGCCTCCGATTCCTGCTGGCATCTGCCTCAAGTTGTTGTGAAGATTAAAGGATATAGCAGATGAACTGCTTAACATTTTTTTTTTTTAACCGGGTGCCATGAATCTGACTCATAGTGATCCTATAGGCAACACAAGGAAACACTATCCCACACTACCATGCACACAGTTTTTTTTATGCGTGAGCCCATTCTTGCATCCACTATGTTTCTTCTCATTTTGAGCTCTGCCACATCAGCAAAAGGAGGTCCCAGGGGCTTTGCTCCATTCCATTTATTAAGGTAGACTCTACTTTGAGGAGGCAACTCTTCCCCAATCGTTTCTTCAGTGCCTTCCAACCTGGGGGGCTTATTTTCTGGCACTTGACAGTGCTTCTTTGCTATTCATAGGGTTTTCAATGGCTAATTGTTTCTGAGGGGGCTGAGGTTTAGCTCAGTTGGGAGAGTGCTGCTCTTTGCTCTCTGAGGCCCTGAGTTTGATCTTCAGCATCACAGAAACTGGGGAAGAACCTGTCATCCCACCTTGAGACAATCAGCCATTGAAAACCTTATGAATAGCAGAGAGGCACTGACATAGTGCTAGCCACAGCACAATGTTGGGGACTATTTCCTTCTATTGTACATAGGGCCACCATGAGTTGGTCTTGAGTCGATGGCACCTAACAACATCAACAACAACAAATTGTTTCAGGAGTAAACTGCTGGGTCCTTTTCCCTAGTCTATCTTAATCTGAAAGCTCAGCTGAAACCTGTCCACCACGGATAGCCCTGCTGGTATCTGAGATACCCGTGGCATAGCTTTTAGCATCACAGCAACACACAAGCCCCCACAGCATGACAGGCTGACAGATACTTTGGAGTGCTTAGTGTAGGGCTGGGTAAATATTAGTTGTTATTAAGGAGCTTGTCTGTGTTTAATTTTCAATCTTACGCAATGGCCATATATGGAAGCAACCCTGTCTATCAACAGATGAGTGGATAAAGAAAATGTGAAATACAAATGCCATGAAGTTTTATTCAGCCATAAAGAAGAATGGAATTAGGTTGTTTACAGGAAAATGGATGAAACTATATATCCTCTTATTAAGTGAAATAAGCCAGACTCAAAAAGGCAAATATTGTATGTTTTCTTTCACATACAGACTGTAGTTTGTGTGTGTATATGGTATATATGTCATGAAAGTAGAAGGGGGACTTTTTAGGGGGATGACGGGGGAATGAGGGGGGGATGGGCCAACAAGAGAGGGTAATGGGGGGAAAGAAAGACAAATATGTTTTCTCTCATATGCAGAATATATATGTGGCATGAAAACAGAAGAGGGCTACTTGCAGAGAGGAGGGAGACCGGGGGCAGGAGATGTGAGAGGGGTGGGTGGATGTGAGTAATGTACAATGATATGCATGTGTGAAAATGTCATAATGAAACCCATTATTTTGTACACTGAGCACAATTACTAATGAAAAAATTATCAACTGGGTGCCTTGGTGCCTGCCTGTAATCCCAGCAACTTGGGAGGCTGAGGCAATAGGATTACAGGTTCAAGACCAAAGGCTGCCTGCACAACTTAAGGAGTCCTGTGTCAAAATAAAAAATGGAATGGGGGGCTGGAAGTTCAGCTTTTTCGTAGAGCACTTGATTAGCATGTGTGAGGCCATATGTTCAAACCTCCAGTATTTGAAAGAATATTATCAATCTTAGGTTTTCCAACTCTTTGGAGATTCAAAAATTTTTGTTGATGCCTAGTTTATTTTTAAATTTAATTTATTTTTGCAGTACTTGGGGATTGAACTCAAGGCCTCACATATACTTTGTGAATGCTCTATTACTGGGCTTCACTCCCAGCCCTTTTCTAATTTTTTAACTTGAGATAGGGTCTTGGTGAGTTATGCAAGCTGTCTCTGGCCTCTAACGTGCAATCCTCCTTCATTTACCTCCCAAGTTGCTGGGATTATAGGTGTGAGACAGCACACTTGGCTCTGATGCTTACTTTAAAACAATATTCATTAATTATACCATACTCTAAATTGTACTTTGCATTTCAGGGGCTGAGTGAGTACCAGAGAAACTTTCGGTGGAAAAAGTCATATTTGTCAGAGTCCTATAATCCTTCGGTGGGGCAAAAGTACCCGTGGGCTGGACTTAGATCAGATCAAATAGGTAAGTTGAGCAAACTAATAGCCATTATAACTTGAGTAAATCTTGGACCAAGTTTACAAAATGACTTGTGCAAAATCCAGTTGGCTTGGTTGACTCTTTTGTTTATTTAACAAATATTTATTGAAGTTCACTATGGCCTCAGGAGTATTCCTAGATGCTAGGAATATAGCCTGGAACCAGACAGAGTCCCTTAACTGTGGAAATGTTTTAATAAGCAAGTAACTCCGTAGATAAAGGGATTTCAGGTTGTATATAAAATAGTAGGAAAGTGTACTAAACAACATGGAGGAGAGTTGGGTTTTGAAGGGAATACATTTTAGATTCGATGATCAAGAAAACCTTTTCTGAGGAGATGGCATTTGAGCTGTGACCTGAAAGCTAAGTGGGTACAAAAAGAGGACCCCAAAGTGTTTAGGCATGGGAACTTAGATAACATAGGTTGCCCCAGGTTCACAGTAAGTGACAGAGGTATGATTTGAGATCAAGTGTGTTTTATTCAGAGCCCATGAATTCAGAGGTCATATCCTTCCTTTCCATATCCTAGGGATTTCAGACCCCTGGGCCAAGGTTTCCCACAGCATGATAGGAGAGAAAGAGACAAACTGACTCGATTATACTTGCTCATATAATTTCCTTCTTACTAGAATATAAGAGCTCAGAAAGCAGGGCTCTTTCTCCTTGTTCCTTATCAATACCAAAGTCAGGACTTTGGGATACTCTGCTCCTTATTTAGACTAACTTTTGAATGGATGAATGAATCTTGAGTTTGAATCCATAATAGCTGTATGACCTTGGACAAATTGAACCTGTTTTGCCAAGTGGGACTTAGGAAGCCTGCTGCACAGGATCACCAGAGGAATTAAATGAGATGTTGCTTGTTAAAGGCCAGGTGTATATCTGGAGGTCAGTGCTTGGTGCCTCATAGGTGACATGTGTGAGAATGACTGATGTGTGATATTTAAGTCACTCAAGTGTTAGATGTCTGAAACCCGGAAAGAAAAGACTTATGCCAAGACTTGGAAGTCAGTAAACTAAGGACAGTGTTTCTAGGATTAGGTTTGGAAAACAAAGAGAAGAGTGGACTAGAGTGGATGGCTCTTTTGGGGTTCTGCTGAAGCACCAGGATACTTAGCCCAGGGCCAGAATTCAGAGAGTGGATGTTCCTGCTCCTTGGGCAGGGTGCTAGGAATATCCTTCTGCTCATAACCCCCTTTCCAACTGACCATAAATTCCACCCATCTGAGGCTCCATTAGATTACAAATGCAAAGTAAATGTCTTTGAGAGTAAATATCCCACTGGAGTTCTAGAGGGATATGACTGGACACTGGACAACTCGTTAATAAGATAGTTGCCTCCATAGCAGTTTAGCTAAGAACAACTACATTTGAGGGGAAGGTGATGGAAGGAGGCCATGGAGCAAAGCCAGTTGGAGGAGGGTGCCTTTGAAGGAAGGAATGTGTGGGAGAGGAGATCAATGGGAATTTTAGGTTAGGGTGAGGGGCAGAGTGAGAACTCTAGAATGCTCAGAAATGGAGGTAGAGGGTTAACAAGGAAAAATGACAGTTCTACCTAGGACTGGCTGCACATTCTCTTGTCACTCTTAATAGTGTATTTTTACCCATGGGGCTTTGCTGGTGCTGGGAGACAGGGCAGAGCACTTGAGAATCTTCCCCTTTCATTTTGCTCGTTATCAAAAATCCTGAGCCTGTGTTAAAGCAGAGAGAAGTTTAAGGCAGTGGTCTTCAAACTTTTGTTTTCATATTTCCTAAAGGAATTCACAGGACTAATAAGAGTGTAGCTCTGAGGTAAAGTGCTTACCCAGCATGTGCCAGGCCCTGGATTCGATCCCAGCACCAAAAAAAAAAAAAAAAAAAAAAAAGGCAAAATTAAATTAAACCTTGGTACTCCCTTATATATTTTTAAATTGATGTTTAATTTTTTTCTTCTGAGTTTTTACAAATAGTTTCAAAGGATGTATTTTCTGGTATATTGAATATTGTGTGCATGATATATATATATGCATGTGCATGAATATATATACTGTGTGCATGATGTATATATATATGTATATATACACACACACATATATGTATATATATATTGTTGAAACTTTGGAATTGCCAACTTAGCTTATTCAACTAATGGAAAATGTTTATCATGTATTTGCAAAGTCAGTCTTCATAGGCAAACTGACTAGCCAAATTAGAATTATTTTCTGTGAGAAGGAGTCTACCTTTATCTTTTTATTCACAATTAATGTACATATGTGTATTTCACATGACAACCCTTTCGCTTGATTTTTTTTTTAATTTAATTAATTTTTTTTTTTTTTTTTTTTTTGAGACACGATCTCACTATGTAGGCCAGGCTAGCCTCAAACTTGCAGTGATTTCCTGCCTCAGCCTCCTGAGTGCTGAGATTATAGGTATGTGTTACCACACTCTGCTCACACCTGAATTTTAATTCTAAATAGATAGATGGAAAAGGCATGGAACTATATGAAATAAGGTGCTGTTCCTTTGTTATTTCTAGTGTCTGTCTTTGCTTTCCTGTCACATATTCTCCCTCAGGCATTATGTTTTCTTGACTTGTCCCTTTGTTTGCCCTTCTCCCCCTGAGATTTTGTAGTATGTTGGGATGGTGTACCATAGTAAATAGGCAGGTTGAGAGGTGTGGCTGTGTTTTGTAAAGTGGAGTCAGGTGGTTATGAGAGGGGAGGTGGGAAGTGGAGCTGCAGATGGCAGACACAGCTCTTAGGCAGATTAGATCAGTCTCAAGAAAGAGCACATACAGAGTTTAGGATCTGGAAAATGCTTCTTTCTTTCCCCTCCCCCTAGATGTCTTTGTGTGCCCCAGTCATACAAACACTCATTTGGAGATGTCTGGTCTAGGGAAGCCTGAAAGGATGGGAACCCTCGGTTCCGTGGCCGAAGCACCCATGAGTAAGACTTAGGGAGCTCTGGGTTTTACCTTATGCCCAATTTTCGGTCCACCTTCCTTTTCCTTCGGTTCTGGTCTTAATCTTCCTTCCTCACCCTGCAGCAGCTTTCTTTCTATTTAAAGAATGGCCCCAAACTAGGCATTATCTCAGTGGCTGTCATTTGTAAGAGCTCCTTTTACCTCAGTAGAAGGTTAAGTTTTTGAATATTTGCTTGCCGGGCAGAAATATAGAGAAATTGTATCTTAGCTCTAATTAAAAATGTTCATTCTTTTTAATTCTGAGGAAATCAAGGCAAAAGTAGAACCAAAATCCAGCATAGTGACATCTCATCCCTTCTCATCTTAGTTTGCTCTGCATAAGAGAAGCTTTGTGAAAAGCTCCAAATTTTGACAGACCAGGGCCCATTGTTCTGCTAAGTAGCACAGGAAAGTAATTAGAAACGGAGGCATGTACTGTCTAGCTGGCCAGGTCTCTCACGTTGCGATTCTAGTTGACTTGTGTGAAGATAATTTGAACATTGTAACCTCAATTTTTAATATTTTGTAATGGTCAAACCTTTAATATTCTTTTAAACCAAAATTAAATAATTGATGTTGAAAAACTATATTTAGCTTTTTATCCTATATCTAAAGGAAATTGTGTGTGCAAATGTGTGTATATATCACTCAACTGAATTTTAAATTTCATTTCTCCTCTCACAGGTGTCATTGAAAGTTACCTTTGTAATTGATGCGTTGGTAGCTGCTATCTTTGTATACTAGGGCTGGGATTTAGCTCAGTTGGTAGAGTGCCACTCTACAGTCTCTGAGGTCCCAAGTTCAATCCCCAGCACCACAAAAATGGGAGAAGGACGTGGCAATCCACTCCCAAGGCAATCCCAAACAATCTGCCATTGAAAACCCTATGAGGGTCGCTATGAGTCAGACACGATTTGACGGCACCTAACAACAACAACAACAATCTTTGTATACTATGTTTTGTAGGGGTCACGAAAGAGCCAAGTTTTATTTCAAAAAGGAGAGTCCCATACCATGACCCACAGATTTCAAAATCTCTTGAGTGGAATGGAGCTACCTCAGAGAATGGCGTGGTTGTATCACCACAACCTGGAGCCCCAGAAACACCAAAATCTCAAGAGGCAGAACAAAAAGATCATATTATCCAGGAAAGAGTTCTCTCCCTGGAGGTCCCCAGGGTTCCCAAGAGAACTAGGTCTCATTCTGCAGACTCCGGAGCTGAAGGGTCTTCAGATGCTGTGGAAAAGAATGAGGATATAATAGCAAACCATGTACCAGTTAATAACAATGTGGAACTGGAGCATCCTACCAACCATCTTTCAGAAAATGTAGATAATGGGGTATGCATGTTTAATATATTTTTTTTAGCATAAAATTCTTTATTGGCTTTATTTTATCATTTCAGTAATGTATTGCATTTTGTGTTTAACAGTTTTCCAGTGTTATTCTCTTGTCTCATAACTGTGGTATAGCTGCCAAGAGGCTATTGACTTTAGTTCTTGTAAACAGTTCTGTTCTTAATACTCAGTATTTTGTATAGGTTATATTAAGCCATGCCTTCATTGGGTGGACAGGCTGCATCTGGATTTTGTCCATCATAGACCAGCACCTTAGTCCTAAGGGAGAGATCAAGTTGAGACAGAGAAGGGCAGTAGGCCATTGCTTCTGGCAAGGGTGTTGAGCTGACTTCTATCTATCCGCATTTCAGTTTCTTATTGTATATCAGCAAGAAAACAAACAGAACCTCAATTGACAAAATGCAAAAGGAAGGAGAGTTCTGGGTGACTGGCAAAGGTCTTGCAATTTTACTCTCTTATGTCACAGCTGGCTTGCTGCAGGTCTCTACAAGCACATAAACAGAGGCAGGTGTGGGGGACCTCATTGCTTCCCATGTTTCTTTCTCCAGTCTGCTGCTGCTTTCCTATTTTACTTCCACCACTTACTAGAACCCTGGAGAGGCATTTGGGAGTGCTGGAGAAGAAATTATGAGACAGTCAGGGACTGCAGGGGAATCAAGGAGGTGATGTGTGAGTCTGGTGGGAGGGGAAGAGTTGTCCACAGAAGCAATGTGTGGATAAGACAAGGTGCTATTGTTTTTTTTTTTTTGTAATAGATTTAATTATGAATAATTAGTAGGAAAGGACTGAGAGATGTTATCTTTTTCTGGGTTGCATAATAATCCCTTGGCAGTATTAAGAAACAAATTTAAAATATTTTGGTGGCTTCAAAATAGATTATTTAAAAGTTGGAAAAAGCTTACTGTACAACAATGTGCATAGAGTTAGCAATATTATAAAGTGCGCTGAAATTTAAGAGAGCAGATTTTATGTCATGAATTCTTAGCACAATTTAAGAGAAGATCTGAGCAGAAAATTTTAATGGCTTTGAGTGGATTTTTTCCCCTAACAGTTGGATAGACTTCTACGTAAGAAAGCTGGATTGACTGTCGTTCGTTCACATAATGCCTTGAGAAATTCTGAATATCAAAGGCAGTTTGTTTGGAAGACTTCTAAGGAAACTGCTCCGGTATTTGCAGCCAATCAGGTAGTTTAATGGATGGAATGTATTTCTTAATGTCATGATCTGATCCAGTCTTGTAGATTTACATAGCAGTAAGAGCTGAAAGAAATTCAGTACTTATGTAGGCCTGAAAGGAGGTTCTAGAAAACTGAGAATGAGAATTTTACTCAATTCGTCATATTCCTTATGACTTATAGTAGTAGTAATATACTGTCTAGGCTACGGATGCTCATTGTTGCCAGATCCATCACATACACTAAATATGAGACAGGGTATGAAAATTTGGGGAACTGGTAAGTTTTTGCATACCAAAGGTTTTTCTATGGATTAAAAAATCATTAAAATGGTTTCATTCAAAAATGCTATGTTTAGTTGACTAATATTTTTGCATATTTTCTGTTTTTTTAAGAAAAGTAGAACTGGTTTGTATATTTACTTTAATAAATACAAAATGGATTGAAAGTAACAAATATATAAGGTTGTCCTTGTATTAGGTTAGAGAAGTAATAGGAGGCAGTTTAACTATATTTACAAAATCCAAAAGCTATAACAACTAAATGTGGTACTAGATTTCATTATATTCTTGCACAATTTTAGTACTGAGGTTCATTGCCAAAAATACTGTTGTTTTACGTAAAGACCCATGACAGTTTAGTCTTTTCTTTTTCATAGTCTTTGTATTTTTCTTTATAAACACACACCTCTTCACACACCCTCACATTCATTTTCTCTTATGAATGAGCATTCACTTGTATACTTTATATACCTCCAACAACTGAGAAGGTAATTAGATTTAGCAACATAATAACATCAATCATCTTACACTAAGATAATAATACCACTGATCATATAAATTGTGGCAGCTTTGTTTACTTGTTATTGAAACATATATAACATTTTAGCAACATATGAAATAAAGTGATATATATTCTGTTAATTTTTGGTAAACAGGATCAGTACTTCTTTTGCTTGCTCACAAATGTTCTTAGATAGTATACCTAAAAAAATAACTTTCAACCTGAAAATTATGATTGTTCAGTTTTTGTAGGGCATTTGACCTATAAGGTAGAGCTGATTCAGATCAAAGCTCTATTGACAGATTTTACGTGTCAGTGAAAGCATTGCATAGAAATGTTATTTTTTATAGGATCAGAGAAGTACAATATAAAATAAATCACTAGCAGTAGTACCTTCATGGGTAATTTTATCGCTTTCATTAGTAAGGGTTTCAAAGAACTTAGGGAATCAAATGCTCTTTGTGAATTCAAAGCATATCACGATCTGGATTTGGCTCTGTATCATGTTCCCAGTGCTTGTTGGTAGGAAACCTATAATGGAACTATTCAGTTCTATTTTATCAGACACCTGTTTTTTGAAGGGATGTCTTGTGTTAATATGTAAAGTTCCAATTTGGAGTTAGAAAATCATTGAGGTTATATTGTACTAAAAACATACACTGTTTGGATCAGATCTTTAGGAAAATGTGGTGTTCAGTTTTATAAAGCAGCAATACCGTATACCTTGAGCTCATTCATTTTCATTTGCTTTCCTTGTAACCAGTGTTAATATGCCATAAGATAGAGACTATATTGTGAAATACTAAGGGATAAAAGCGAACACCTTAAAAGAGAAATATAGTAAATACCTGAGCTTTTTCCTTGCCTTAATGAACACACTAAAAATAAGCAAGTAAAGAAAAAAATCCCAGATTGAACATAACAGATGCTGAAAATAGTAAGAATTTTATATTATCGCAGGAAGAAAGAAAATTGATGTAAAAGAGAAAAAAAAAAAAAAACGTGTAGCGCTGCCAACAGAGTTGCCTTAATAAAGCTGATTTTATGTTTGTGTTATTAAAATGTGCCTATTTCACTTATTCTAGTAACAAACTGATGAGAAGAGGACTGGGGAACTTTGGGAAGAAAATATCAAACATAAATGTGGTTTATTATATATTTTGGCTTAAGCAGTAGACTATAATTACTATTCATTCAAAACATAGTAATGAGTATAGAAATTCGACTTTTGGATATTAATTAGATATGCGAAATGAAATACATACATTTGCTTTTTTGTGCCCTATAATTCAAATTTATATATGAATTTTTAAAAACAATTGAAGATCTAGGTTCTATATTAACCAACAAAAAACCTAAACTAAACTAATTTTTGTTTTAAGGTTTTCCACAATAAAAGCACATTTATTCCACAATTCAAAGGTAACTCAACCATCCATGAAACTGAATACAAAAGAAATTTTAAAGGCTTATCTCCAGTGAAAGAACAAAAATTAAGAAACATTTTAAAAGAAAACGGAAATCTTGAAACAGAGTCTCCTGAAAAGAAGGTATTCATCAACTTCTAACCTTTAAACAAATCTCCATGATTTTAGACGCTATATATGTTTTCTTTCATTACCAACTGAGATTTCTTTTTTTTTCTTTGCTAGCTCATTAATTCATTTATTTGTCCATTAAATGTCGAAAGTTCATTGAGTACTCACTTGGAGCCAGGCACTGGGTGCACTGAGAGCACAGGATAACAAACACACCAAAGCCTAGTAGCTCTCAGGCTAGTGTGGAGACAAATCTCTAAATAATTTAAAATAGCAGTGGAATGAATACTTAGTAAACATAGAAGAGTTACTGTATAGTTGCTATCAAATGATTGGCTGTACAATAACATAAACTTCAGGGGCAATAGGAATGATAGAAACATCCATTTTAAATTAGGTAGTTGAAATTAAATATGGACACACACTATTTAAACCAAAGCTTTAACAGGTTAAGTTATAGCCAGTATAATTCACATCATTTACCTCAGTGTATGCAAATGACCACTTCTGTGTGCAAAATTTTAAGTTGCAGCATCAGGCTAAAATCATGGTAAATTATAGGAAAGTGAAGTATAAATGCTGTTTTTGAATTGCTTGTAATGTTGATATCTGATACTGTATGGTTCCTGAAAATAGAAAGAATATGATCAAAGGTAAAATTGTGTTTGTGTGTGTGTGTGCATGTATGTGTTGTGTGTATATGGTTTATTTGGGTCAATCACATTTTGGGGGAAAAAGTGTTGTTAAGTTATTCAGTAAGCATTATGGCAACTTAATCATCACAACCTGATCTTTAGCTGCTGTAGCACACTTAGATATAAATTTAGAATGTTTCTGTTATGTGCCATTGAGTTAGGTCCGACTTATAGTGGCCCTAGGTACAACAAAGCAAAGCACTTCCTGACACTATGTCAGTGCTTCTCTGCTATTCATAGGGTTTTCAATGGCTGATAGTTTTCGGGGTTGGTTCAGGAGTGGATTACCACATCCTTCTCCCATTTTTTCAATGCTGGGGATCAAACCCAGGGCCTCAGAGAGTGCAGAACAGCACTCAACCAACTGAGCTAAACTCTAGCACAAATTTAGAATATCAAGGGCAAATACAAGATCATTGTTCAATATGTAGTAACATGAAGTTGGTTATTTAGGTGTATATTTGTTAATATTTAAATTTTCTTTCCTAACCAAGATCTAAAATCTTTATTGTTAGTAAATGAAACTATATTCTGAACCATACCTCAAAAAAACTGATCAGATATACTGGTTTCTAAACTTGCTTGTTGATTTATTGTGGTTTCTGTTATGTTTAGTAATTAAAGCTTACTTCTAAAGCAGAAACATAATATAATATCCAAGTCTACCTTTATATCATCTATGTTTTTACTTTAATGTATGACATATTTTAAGAATAAAAGCTTAAATTATTTTCATTTTAGTTTGATAAAACAGACAATCCTTTAAAATTGGAAGCAGATATGGCATCAAAAGAGTCAAGCCATCCTAAAAAGCATACTCCTTGGAGACATCAAAGGCTTGGGTATGTATTTTATAAGAAAAATACAGTATTTAGATGGTCAAGATGCTGAAATATTTACTTTCATTTCATCTATGTTAGGAAGGTGAATTCTGAGTACAGAGCAAAATTTCTGAGCCCAGCTCAGTATTTATATAAGGCTGGCGTCTGGACACGTGTAAAGGAACACATGCCAAATCAGGTGAGTCCATCATTTCACATTTTTTTCAGCTTATGTAACAAATTCCCATTGAGTTCCATTCACAATTTAAAGACATGATATAATAATAGCACTAAAAGCATCAAGAACTTAAAATTGTATGTATTAGAATATATATCCGGGGACACAGGCAGAACTTCAGGGTGTGGTCACTGAGGGCCATGGTAACCAATAAATAGGAGTTGGCTGGTGACCTGGTGTGTTTAGGCCCTTCAATAGGTTGAAGTCATGAGAAATTCTTATTTTGGAAAGATTCTTAGTCTCTGAGACTTTCTAAAACTAGGATGCATTAGTATTTAGGCCTCAAATTTAAACAGTTAATGGACTGAGAGGATTGTTATGTTGAAGTCATGATAAGGTGAAATTCCTTATCTTGCCTTGATGGAAAAGAACATTTGTTGTTGTTAACTTAAGATCTTTTTTTTATTTTTGAGGTTTCCTATTATGATATATGGGTTGGGATTTAGCTCAGTTGATAGAGTGCTGCTCTGCAGTCTCTGAGGTCCTGAGTTCTATTCCCAGCACTGCAGAAATGGGAGAAGGATGTGGTAATCCACTCCTGAGGCAATCCCGAAACAGTCAGCCATTGAAAACCCTATAACGGTCCACCATGAGTCAGAAATGACTCAATGGCACCTAACAACAACAACAACATTATGATATCTTGGTAACATAATCTTTTGTTTGTCTTATTAATGGCTACTGATGGATGTAAATACTTAAATTAGAAGAATAGTTTGTTCTTTGAGCAAAATAATTAAAAAGTAAATAGGAGTTAAAAAAGAATAAAATTTTTTCTCTAAGAAGTCCATGATCATTTTTTTATTAACAAGATAATAGATATTTAATGTGGGCTATATTTTGTTTAGCCTGCAGCCGTAGCCCTGTGGCATCTGATCCCGTCAGATCTCGGAAGCTAAGCAGGGTCGGGCCTGGTTAGTACCTGGATGGGAGACCGCCTGGGAACACCAGAAGCTGTAGGCTTGGGAGAAGGACCTGGCAACCCCCTCCCAAAATCAATCTGCCATTGAAAACCCTATGAACAGCAGAGAAGCACTGACAATGGTGTTTCCCCTGTTGTACAGAGGGTCGCT